>PVJX010003079.1:0-114967 GCA_004027295.1 Dolichotis patagonum
CTTTTTTTTTTTTTTTTTTTTTTTGGAGACAGTGACTCGCTAAGTTGCTAAATTGCCTGCCTGGCCTGGGCTTGCACTTTTGACCCTCCTGTTTCAGCCTCTCAGAGGGCTGAGATTCTAGGACTACACCACCATGCCTGGCTGATCGTTCTACTTCTTACCTGATTAATGCCAATTAATCTGCTGTGTACTTTGCATCAAAGGGACAACTTTCTAAAGGGAATTGATTTCCTGGATGACAGTGTAGCCTACACATCCTGCCAGCCACAGGCAAGTGGCCTTGGAATTGGTTCCAGGTGAGTTAGGCCAACTGAACTGAGCCAGGTGGTAATGGACGCATAGCTTAAGGTCACTTAGGATAGGAACTGATGACAATGATGCTGCCTGTGGTACTAGGATCTGAACTCAGAGCCTTCACAATGAGCTATATACAGCCCTTTTTTATTTTTAGCTTGAGACTAGGTCTTGCTAAGTGGCCCATGCTGACCTTGAGCTTGCAGTCCTCCTGCCTCAGCCTCCCAGAGGGATACAGTTACAGCCACATGCCACCATGCCCTGCTAGGCAATGACTTTGACAATACATGCAAACTGAGCTTTACAGAAGCCCAGGAAGCTGGGGACAGAGATACAAAGGTGGCTAAAGATCTAAGAGGCCATGAGGCTGCCACCACAAGCACTCTACCTTCAGGACACGTTAAATCAAAACCATCTTCCATTCCCAACTCGCAGGGAATTCACGCTTACTTATCTTGGCTTTGCATGAGGTGGCTGAGATTTGCATGGGATTTGCCACCTCATTTTCCTATGGAGCTAGAATCTTGGGTCCCTGTAACCAGGAGGCCCTGACTTACCCGTCTCAGGACTTTGGGGTGATACTCCTGCTTCCACCCCTTTCTTCCTCTGTGCAGTTCTGTTTGAGGTGTCTCATGGAGAGGATGGACTCCCTGCACCCCTCTCCCACCCCTGTCCCACGCTGTAACCCCAGGAGAAGTAGCTACAGTCATGCCGTCTTTGAGAGGCTGAGACTCCACAATGTGAGGTGACCCTCCAGGGCTTCCTGCCTCCTGGCTTCTCTCTGATAAGAACACCCTGAAACCCCACTCAGCCGGTTTCCTGCTGCCTCAGCACTGCTCTAAGCCAGCCCGGGGCCTTTTCATCACCTCCTCACATCAGACCTGGGTCACAGAACTGGGATCTGCTTCTCATCCTTGGATAGCAGCCAAAACCTTGAAATTTTTTATTGCACAGCCTTGCATTCACCCCCATAGGCTGGAAAAGAAACCTGTTTATTTCATCAGTGAGCTTGGAGTATGGGGTGCGGCAGTAGTTACAGCAGGAGACAGGTTAGAGGGATGGACGGTGGAGAGAAGAGAGAGCTTGGGGCCCCATATAAGGCTCACGGGAGGAGTCCCCTGAGCTGGGAGAGGCCCGCATCATGGGCCAGAATGCCAGGCTGCTCCCTCCCTGCTGTGCCGGTCTTCAGCACCTGAGGTGCTCCTTATCCAGCCGTGGTCCTGGGCCACCGGGCTGGAAATCCCTGGGTGCCACTCTGCTCTGGGTTTCAGGGACACCTGCTGGCAAACTTGCATGATTGACAGCAGGCTTTGTGCTGAAAGGGCAGGTCCAGAGCTCACGTTTTCTAGGGATGAAATTGTTTTCTCTCCCCAGACTTTAGAAGAAAGTCCTATGGAGAATAAATAGACAAGGAAGGGGCAAGCTTGTGGGTGACACAATCCTGGGCGAGATCCCACTCTGAGTGTCCCTGTCCCGGAAGCCTAGGGCACTACCAACCACATACCACCCCTCTTGGTGCAGCCCCAAGCAGCTATACACCAGCCACAGCCACAGCACACTGAAGGCAGGGAGAAAGCAGACAGGATTCCAGGGGTGAGGGCAGAGGGAGGGACACGGGGAGGAAGAGGAGCCGGGGTCCTCAAAAGAACAAGTGACAGAAGAAGGAGGACCACTAAGGCCACCCAAGGAGCCGTGGCCCAGGAAGCCAACTGTCCTGGGGCTTAAGGCCTTGATGTTTTGGGAAACTTGGAAGAGAAGCCCAGCTTGTAAGAGTCCAGGCTTGGATTCGCCCCAGATGCCATATGTGGGCTTCGGGTCCCATCCAACCCAGGTTCACGGCCGCCCAACACAGGGAGGGAACTGCATCCCAAAGTTGGGCCCCACAGTGTGTCCCACAGATAAAGCCCTGACCAAGGGAGGGAGAAGGCAGAGGAAAGTGTGGGCTGAGGCCACGACAGGGCACCACAGGACATGAGCAATGCGAATCCACTACCCCTGGTTCTTTGGACCAGCCTTAAAGACCTTGTAACAGGCCCGGCTCTACCCAGACCTGAGCCAGGCAGAGCCAGATCTCCAGCAGGGTGATACCCATGGGAAAGGGAGGCACATTTGATCAAGGACACCAGGGGGTGGAGGTGGCATTCAGGCTGGACTCTTGTGAACTCTCCCAGCCCAGCATGGTTGACTTGAGGTACCAGCTTTGCCAGTGAACAACAGAGCTCAAGGCTCTCCCCAGCTCACTGGAAGCCGCCATGGAGACCGAGCCCATTCTAGTCAGGACACTTGTGTGCCAAGCCAGTGCCACACCGGATGGTGCCTCATTTTCCTGCTAGATACTAGTCCAAAGAACGTGCCGGCAGCGTGGGCAGCACATGGCCACCACACGTGGCATGGACGGATGGCCTGCGGCCGCCTGCCTATTCACCGTGGGCTCCAGCTGCAGGAGAAACCCGTGTCTGTACACGGGAGCACCGGCTTCAAGGAGCTTTCGGACCGGCTGGGGGCTTTCAGCTGCAGAGGAGGGAAGAGAAGGGCTACATACACAGAGCAGAGCAGGAAACAAAAAGGACTCAGTTACTCCTGGGCACAGCTCCGCCCAGCCTCTCCCTACTCTCACCTCCTATCTTGGGTCCTGCCTAGGCCCTGGGTGGCAACATGAGGAGTGAGACAGATTGGGAAGTTGGACTCCGCTGGGCAGGAGAAGCCAACAGGTTTGACTGTGACACAGTGAGGGTGTGAGTGGTGGGTGATGAGCTAGGGACAGAGACTCCAGCAAGGCAGGCAGACAGCAGCAGAGAGATTCAAATGCATGCAGAATGCCAAGGAGGAAAAGTAGGGACTGAGGGCCAGCAGGCAAGCAGAAGGAGGGGGAAGGGCAGGGGGAGGGGGAATAGAAGGGGAAGGAGGTAAAAGGATGGAAGGGAACAGACAGGAACAACTGGGGAGAGACTGGAGGAAGGGAGGGAGGACAGAGAGACACACAGACAGACACAGGCAGTCACAGAGAGAACAGGACCAGGCCAAGGCTCCCTGGAGAGCTCAGTGTGGGGTCAAGAGCCTGTAACCAGCTGCCTGGAGACACAGCATGAACAAACACAGTCAGACATCAGGAAGATCTTGCAGGGAGGGACAGAGGGACACAGAAGTCTCTACCTGGCAGTAGTGCCAGGGATAAAGTTCTGAGTGGAGAATCAAGAATCAGGAGTCTTTGTCCCAGTGCTCACTGTGTACTTGGTCTGAGACCTTGAGCTTCGGTTTCCCTACATGACAGTCTTGGGGGTGGCTCTGACACTACCTGGGGACAGTGATTGGTTCTGGGGCTTCTCCAGCCCAGGGTGTTCAGGGACCCACGGGTGCAAGCAGCAGTGGGCCTGGACCATTCCTTGTGGCTGGAGGAGGCTGGAAGGAGGTGACCAGAACACTGGGACAGAAAGAAGACAGATGCTCTCACACTTACAGCTCATCATCGTACTCCTTAGGGGGGCAGACGGCAACCACAAGGTCGATCCAGTCCTGTGGGGAGAAGCCATGGGACTGTAGGGCATGCTCAGGGTGGAGGGAGCATCTGCCTGAGGCTCCATCACTTCCTGTGCCTATGGCTCGGTAGCCAGCTGAGCCTGCTTCCGTGGGGAAGTGGACACAGGTAGGGCTGGAGTCCTTCTGCTGGGCAGGGGCCCCACTGTAGGGTCCTGGCTCTGGGGAACACTTCCAGTCTCCAAGGCGTCCCAGCTGTAGGGGTGGGAGCACGAGGCCCTCAAGTAACATTAGGTTCCTCACTGCTCCTCTGTGGACCAGGGCCAGCCAGCGTCCTTGGAACCACCCAAGAGAATTTGTAAAAGCTGGAGACTCTTGAACTTGGTCCCTAGAAGTCTGGGGTGGTCCTTTCTAACATGCTCCCCAGGTAGTTCTGTGGCATTTTGCCTCATGTCAGAAAGGGACTCTGACCTCCCTTTCTGATCCTAACACCTGAGTCCCTTCAATGGCATTGCTGCTGTCCTTGCCTTGCCAGATAATGTCCATCCCAGACTTGCATGTATCCCCTGAAAAGTACCTAAAACAGCATGGCCCATCTACCATGTGACAGTTCCCAAAACTGAGCGGAAATCTCTCTCCCCAGAGCCACCCTCTAAGCAATTCAGCTCTGCCCTCCAGAATCACAGAGAGCATCTCTGCTCCGTCTACTCTAAGGCAGCCCTTCAGATAATCAGAGACAGTCATGGTGTTACCCGTAAGTCTTCTCTTCTCCACATCCCTTCATGTGGGTCCCAGGCCCATCTGGTCAGCATCCTCGGCACTGAACTTAATACCTCAGGCTCGGCTGCCTGCACACAGTTGCACAGGTTGTGCATCGCACAACATGAGAGGGCACCGTTCACACTATGATCTCCCTCAGATTGTGCAGAACACAGCCTGTGGGAGATCCTTCGTGGTGGCCCTGACCCACGCAGGTGTCTAATGCACAGAGCCAGCTACCACCAGCCCTCCTTCATCCTGGGCTCTCTACGTCTGTTAATGCTTTCTGATGCCCACCCCCAGCACTGGATTCCTATTCAGCGTGCAGGGTGCACAGCCATGACCAGTCTCCAGGGTCTGCATTTGTGCCACTGTGATCAGATTTAGTCCACTGGCTGGGTGGGGGTATATGCCAGTCACATGGGAGTTGTCTAGATCTCAGATGCCACTTTAGGATGGGGCACCCAATCCAACTTCAAGTCCTGGCTGCAGAGGCCAGGGGCTGAGGCAGGAAGGAGATGGGGGAGGAAGGGGCAGGTCTTACCCCGCCTTGATTCCAGGCCTTCTGCAGGGCAGCCTCCGCCTCGGCCAGGGTGTAGTCTGTCACGATCTTACCGTTGATCGCCATGATCTCATCCCCCTTCACAACGCCACCTGTGGGAAAATGGAGCTCAGTGGCCACAGGGCTGCATAGATTACATGCCTGGCCAGAGGCTTGCAAGGGACAGGCACTATGGGCACAGGAGAGGCCAGCCTTGGGCTCTGAAAGCAGGAAGGAAATACTGCACCTAGTTAGCCACAGATGCTTCCTCTCTGCCCCGTCCCCACACCCTCTCCCTGGCTCAGTAGAATTGGGACAATTATGAGAACTCATGGCCATAGCTCCTGGATGGGCCCTGATTACTACAGAGGAGACAGGTTTGCATTTCCAGGAAGCTGACAAGAAACTCAAGCTAGTTCTGCAGCCATTCCCTTCCCTGGTGCCTGGCCATGCTGTTCTGCTCAGGATCCCTCCAGCTTGTCCCTACCCACAGCCTTCAGCCCACTCCTCTGGAACGCCTTCTCTCTTCTTCTGGGTCTGGTATGAATGTCTCCTCCACGGGGAAGGCTTCCCTGACTCCATTTGATCAAAAGCAGCTCCTTCCGGTCTTCTCTCCCAGTGTCCTGGTCTCTTCCTATGTAGCACACAATCTGTGCTCCTAACTGCATTTTAAAAACTTGTTACAGGTGATCTCTCCCACCATATGGTCAGTGCCATGAGAGCAAGGATTGTCTTTTTGATTCACTGCTTTGTTCCCAGCAAAAAATGGGCACTCACTGGATATTTGTTGATTAAGTAACTGGTGTTAAAAGGTGTTCCTGGATAAGGTGTCCTGTGATCTTATCAATTTCAGGAAATAATTGAGTTGTAAGCTAAATGGGAGTTATCAGAGCCATGAGTTCATTAATATATACTGTGGCTAAGTGGACAGATTGTGCATGGTTTCTACATCTCTCTGACATCACAACCCTTTTTGAGGGATTTCTCAGTCCTACTGTCTGAAGAACACTAAAATAGCCCCTCCATGAAGCCCATGGGAGTGTGGTGTGTGCTACTGAAGATGGTGGCCAAGGTGGCTTAAAACACAAGTGCTCCTAGGAACTTCCACCAGCCACATGGATGTCCAAAGAAGCATGGGACCAGACTGTAGACAGAAGTATCCTCTGGACAGAGGGACTGAGGCAAGTGACTTTCATTTTTTCATTTTGTACAAATCCAAGATAGTGCCACAGGGCGAATAAGGCAGCGGTTGGTCTAGGGCTTTGTAAGTGAGGAGGGCAGAAAGAGTCACCTATCCTGTTCTCCTCTCCCAGGTAAGGACACAGGTGGCCTCCCTGGGCCAAGCAGCAATCTTCCCTTGGATGGCACAGAAGTGAGGCCAGAGGAGGGCGCCCAGCAGCAGTCAGCCATGGTGCCTGCCTTGCTGGACAAGCCCCCCCCCCGCAGGTGAGAGGAAGACTCAGAGGTGTTGAGGACAGTGAGGTCACCGAGGCTACACTTGGCCGAGCTGGCTTGCAGCCAGGATTCCCAGGGTGCACACCCACTTTAGCGTGCCATGGCTGGCTGCCAGCCATGGGGCGCCTCTTCCTTCACCCCATCTCCTGCCTCAGGCCCCCACCTTCTAGCACCTCCACTCCTCCCCACTCCCTGCCGTGGGAGGGGGTGACACCAGCCAGGGCTGCTGCGGAGGTCTGATTACAGCATTCCCACTCCAGCCTGGGAAGAGAAGGGCCAGGGGCTCTTCTCCTGGGGGCGCCGAAGAGCCCCCCAGACAGGCAGAAGAAATCAGCAACAGTGGAGTTTCTGACATTGTCTGCCAGGGAAAGAGGAGGAGCGCCTGAAGCAAGACACTGAGCCTGGCGTCTGCAAAACTTCACTCATCAGCAGAGTCTGCTTTGGTTGAAAAGGGGACAAAGGAAAAACCCTGAGAGGGACACAGGCTGTGGGGGCTTCTGGGAGGGACAAGGCTGCTGAGGACCTCAGGTGGAGTGGCACTTGCACTGGTAGGAAAGCCAAATGGCCAATCTGTCTGAATTCAAGTCCTGACTCCATCTTTGATCGGCTATGGGTCCTCGAAGAAGGACTTTGACTTCTCTGTGCCTCAGTTTCCTAAGCTGCAAAATGGGGGAATAATTATAACATCTCCATTGGGGTTTACTGGAAACACTTAGGCATGGGCACGTACGTGCCGGGAGCTTAGACTGGAACCTACACATCGCTAATTCCCTGCGTCCTTTCGTCACCAAAGGGTCAGTCAGGTTTGGGTGGCTTCTCTCCTGCCTTTCTTTCTGTGTGCTGCTGCCTTCTCCTGGGAAACCCTCCTTCCCTTTCATAAGGTCAGCACTAATTCTTTCTTTTTCTTTTCTCTCTTTCTTTTCTTTCTTTCTTTCTTTCTTTCTTTCTTTCTTTCTTTCTTCCTTTCTTCCTTCCTTCCTTCCTTCCTTCCTTCCTTCCTTCCTTCCTTCCTTTTGTTTTCTTGATACAAGGTCTCGCTATGTATTTCAGGCCGGTCTTGAACTCACTATGTAGCCCAGGCTGGTCTCAAACTTATGGCACTCCTCCTGCCTCGCCCCGCCCAGCCCCACTCTGCCCAAAGCTGGGATTACAGGTGTGTGCTGCCATGGCTCAGCCGTGATTCGCCTTTTAAGGCTGGGCTCAGGCACTGCCCTTCCAGGAGCCTTCCCTCTGCCCCCTGTCCTCCATAGGTCCCCACAGCCTCTCAGTCCCCAAGTTCCCTGTCAGTCTCTCATGCACAGCACAGTTAGGTAGTATCTGGTTGCTCTGGGCGTGTTTCTGCCACTAGCCTGGGAGCCTGTGGAGGGCAGTGTGGCACCTGGTTTGGCAGGGGACACACAGGACCTGGCACTGTGGTGTGCCCTAGACAGCGTGCCAGACAGGATAGATGGTGCACCGGCTGGCCTGGGTTTCCTGTGTAGCTGCCACCACACTCCAAGTGGGCAGCTGTTTGCTTCCCTGGGAGCACTTGTACTGCCATCACCCTGTCCCCAAACCCAGGCAGAGATGGTCCCCACTCACCGTGCCGCTCAGCTGCTCCCCCTTCATACACAGCCGAGACGACCACCTTCCCAATCGGAGAGTCCACACCGCCTTCCAGGGCCAGGTCCAAGGATCCCTCCTGGTTAGAGGAAAGTGAGTCTTAGGGGCCAAGCAGACAGCAGCCTGTGGGCATCCGGGCACCAAAGAGCCTCTGAACAGGGCCACAGAGAGCAGGGGATGGCGAGGCCCTTGGGAGTAGGGGAAGCAGGGAGCCAAGGTGGCAGGGGCACAGGCTGGGAAGGATAGTGACTGTCCACCCTCCACCACATGCCCTGGTACCTTCTTGATGCGCAGGAGACGAATGTCCTTCCCTATGATCTGCTCTGGGGTGAACTGGTAGGAAAAAATGTCTGCTGAGAGGTGGTAGTGTCTCCAAGCTCTGGGGGACAAGGGACACTCACACACAGAGCCATGGTCAGACATGTCCCAGTCCTCTCCTCCAGGGGGATGTGAGCACCGGCCTTGCAAACACAGCACAATCCTGGCACGTAGTTAGTGCCACCCCCCTTATTTACTTCTCCCTTGAAGGCCATTTGGAAGGAGACTTCCCAGGAAGAGCAGCTGGGGTATCCTGGGGGTTCATGTAACCCATGTTACCCGGGGCCCAGAGTTCACCAGCACCAAGCACCCTGTGACCTCCCAACACACACACACACACACACACACACACACACACACACACTCTCTCTCTCTCTCTCTCTCTCTCTCTCTCTCTCTCTCCTGGCGCAGGGAGGCATTTCTTACCATGGAGTATGGGTCAAAGCCTTCCTCATATTTCCGGAAATCCTGGAAGCAAAGGGAGGGCCTTAGGGCGACAGGGCAGTGGCCCTTGTAGGACAGGGCACGGAAGGGAGAGCGAATGGGTCAGAGGTCGGGGAGGTATGGCTGGGATGGAGCACAGGGAGGAAGCTGGTACCAAGAGCCACAGCGCCCTGCTCAGGGCTGGTGGGAAGCTGCAGAAACTTTTGGAGAGGCCCAACCCTGTCCCTGCACAGTCTAACAGGTGGACATCCGTGGCTACAAGACACTGCTGGTGTCTAAACCCTGGACAGGCAGCCCCTGCCCTCCAGAAAGTCCCACCCCCAGCATCAGCCACTCAGCCCTATGTCACTTCCTCCAAGGCCTGCCTGAGCCACGAGAGGTCCTGGGGAGGAAGCCATACCCTCCACCCACTGCCCTGGCCCTGCCCGAAGCCATGCTGCCTGATGACTGGCGCTATGCTCATCTGCAGTGTCACAGTCCCCAGCTTGGTCCAGGGAGGAGAGAGGACACACGGCTCTGGGGCCCTGGCTTGAGGAGGTTGCTGTGGGGTCGCTGGCTCCAAGATTCAGAAATAAGGCAATGGGAAGAAGGGACCAGAGTCAGGACACCAGCCCTCCTCAGAGAGCAGAGTGAGCAGAGGACAGAGCGAGGGGCATCGCAGGCCAAGGCGCTGGGATGCTAAGACTGAGTGAGGACAGCAAAGCCATGGTGCATCTCCATGGAGAGGTGGGTGCTGGGCAGGGGGCCCTGCGACAGCCTCAGCATGCAGGTCCCTGGGTCACGGCAAGTATCCTTCAGAGCCTGTGGTCAGTGTTTTAGGGAGGCCAAGGCGAAGCCCAGCATACAGCCCCCAAGCTCTGGACACGAGAGGAAGGACAAATACCAGTGGACGGCTCCCTGGGCATCGCTTGCTGCCCCTCCCCACCAACCTCCACCTCTACCCCCGGCTCAGCCCCGCAGAGGTGTGACCCATAGCCAGGTCGAGGTGTGGGTGTCGAGTCACATGCTACGAATCCACATGTGATGGGGTCTGTGGCCACAAGCCTAGAACAGGGGGGCCTGCCTGCCCCTGGCTGCTCCATCCGGAGAGCAGGACCTGGGGACCTGGCCCTGAGGATCTGTCCTCCGAGGTGAGGCAGAGAGCAGGTCTTGTGTGAAGCAGAGACCACAAGCCATTGCAGCCGAGTGGCCCTTGAAGAGGGCCCTGCCAGGTGACATTCATGCCGAAGGTCATCTGGGCAGTGGGAGGAGAACAAGCTTTGACCCTCACTAAGCCTGGAGCCCTAGATGCCTCCCTTTGGCACCTCTCTCCCCGTTTAGGGCTGTCCCAAACCACTGGGCTCCCAGATTTGGCAATGGCAGAGGTCTGAGAGGCAGGTAACGTAGCATTTAGGAGAAGACCGCAGAGCTCAGCCTCCTGGATTCAAATCCAGCATGACACTAGCTGTACCACCGTGGGCACATTTCCAAGTCTTTCTATTTCTCATCTATAAAACAAGGGAGATAATAGCAACTGCCTCCAGGGTTGAAAAGACCGAGTGAGATAATATACGTAGCACATTTAAAAACAGTGCTAGCACCACATGCTTCCAAGAATGAGCTGCCACCCATCACTCCTGGCCCTGGGCTGGAAGCAGCCTCTTTTATAGACCCCTGTTTCTTCCCTCCTATGTCACATCAGCTGGTGAGCTGGAGGAGCAGAAGCCAGGGCTGCCTGCCATGTCCCCCTCTAGTCTGGGGTGCCTTTCACCAGTAGTGAAACAGACAATGCAGTGGTTGACTCTGGACACGCAGCCCAAAGGTAGTGGGGCCCCCACCACCAGCAGGGGTTTCTGCATCCTGGGCAGGTAGAGACGCTGGGTGGCCACTTTTTCCTGGAGCTCTGGGGTTTGGTGAAGCTGTGATAAAAGCCTGGAGGGGACAGATAGGCAAGGTGCAGGAGATGCCTTTCTCTCCCGGGGCTGGAGCCAGGGCCCACTCTGGCCCCCGTGGCCCCGAAGGTTCTCTCTGCCTGCGCCTCTTAGAGCAAACAGCAGGACCTTCGGCTTTCTAGGACGCCCCCAGCCCAAGCCCTGTCAGAGGTATGAGGCCTGCGGTGGCCTGAGGCTGTCAGGCAGATGGCGCTGGGCAGCTTCGGAACCAGCGGGCACTCCCAGGGAGACAGAAATCAGGCACAGTGGGGTGAAGGGGTGACAGGGAGGACCAGACACACGACACAGGGGAGCATCAGCATTTTACTTGTCGGAATGCTGTCTGATAAACCACCATCCTCTTCAACATCTCCTGCGGCTGTCAGAAAGAAAAAAAAAAAAAATTCCCCACCACACATTAAAAACAGGCCTCGTCTGCCCCCTGGTGCCAGGTCTCATGCCTGCCAGCCTGCAGCTGCCCTGTCCTTCCCCTGATAGATGTGGCCTGCATTAGGGGTGTGCTCGACGCCATGCCAACCCCCCACTCCCAACTCAGCAGTTGCCCACTTGCAGTCAAGCAGATGCCACCCTGTCATGAACCAGAGGATGTGACTGGGACACATGAGCAGGCTGTTTCAGGGGTGTGACCTTTGCCCTTCGGGGAGCTGCCAGGACAGTTAAAGCTCAAAATAATTATGGAGCTGTCTCAGCCTGACATTTGGATAGGGTTTCCTAGAAGGAGGAATAGAAGTGCTGCTGTGGATCTGTTCCCAGCTTGGATGGCAGCCCCACTCCCTCCACTATGAGGGCCTTGTGGGGGAGACCTCCCCACGACCCCCAGAACACACCCTGGACTCCCTGTTCAGGGAGATGTGAACGGAGAGGGGGAAGGGTATCTGCCTGGGCCAGTTCCCCCCCAAGGGCATTGCACACCATGGCACGCAGGCCTGTGGGACAGAGGCCGGGCAAATGGGAGCTCTGAAGGGTTTGGCAAGGTGACAGTGTGGGTGACAGCACGGCTCAGAGTGGAAATAACTTGGGACTAAGCATTAAATCCAAACTGGGTGTGGTGGCTCTCACCTGTCATCCCAGCACTCTGGGAGGCTCAGGCAGGAGGATCACAGATCTGAGCCCAGCCTTAGCAAAACCCTGTCTCAGGATTTTAAAAGTAAATAAAGAAACACAAAGGGCTGGGGAATGTAGCTTTCAGTGTGAAGGCCCTGAGGTCCATTCCCAATACTGCGGGGGAAAAAAACCAGTAAGTCCGGAGCTGCCTGGGTGACGACCTCAACCTCAGTTCTTTCCAGTGTCAAACAGGATGACACAAGAAGCCACGTCACCGGACTATGAAGTCTTGGCTATTAACATTGTCACTTTTAGGTGGAGCCCCAGGCTGTGACATCAAGGAGGAATAGGATCCCACTAGGCAGGTCACCACCTGCTACACACTCATAGACTCATGTCTTGGTCAATGCGAAGGTGACAAGATGACCACACTCTCTCTCTCCAGGGGCGGCACAACCCAGGAGGGTGGGCCCTGGTTTGATTCTCTGGAGACACCCTGGCAGGGACCCCATGGGGCTTACCAGGACCTCAGCCTTCACAGCTGGCCTATAGATGAAGTTGGACTCCTGGTGGACCATGACGGGTTTGGAGATGGTGGACACTCCAGGGCCCCGAGGAGGCTGCGGACTTGGGCAAAATGTCTACAGGGGTCAGTTGAAGAGAGACCCATGTGAGGTCATGGCAGGGGCGGGCAAGGCTGGTCATGGCACACATGCAAGTTCACTCCATGCACATGCTGAACCTGCCCAGTCTGTTTATCCTGCGGAGCTCCTGGGTGTGAACTTTAGCATAGAGACGAGAAGGGCATCGGCCACAACATGGCCCAAGGCCACAGAAACTACTGAGCAGTCTTCTCAATCAGTCACTTGAACTGGAGCCTAGATTGGGGTTCCATCAGCCGCATCACTCAGAGGGTAAACGAACCCTCTGAGTGACCATCTCATGTCCCATCCCTTTCAGGGCAACCTCTTCCATCTGTAATCCAGTTCCTGGACAGCGGCACAAGGCATCTGCTGTTTCCAGTGGCTTGGGCAGTGTCCAGAGGTCACAGGGTGGCACTGGGGAACTAACACAACCTGTCTGCTTTACTCTAGCCATTTGAGCATATTGGGCAAGATGGGCCTGATCAGTCACGATCGCCCCCAGAACCCTCTGAGAGGTCCCTATTGACTAATGAGCCCCTTGGCTTGATCCCCAAAGCCCTCCGGGAATTTCTCTATCTTACCATTCAGCCTCACCCTTTTCTCCTTCGAGCCTCCTCACACTGCCTGACTTTAGCCTCCAAACTGCTGTGCTGTTTTGTCCTGGACCTTTGCACATGCTCTTCCCTCCTTCTGTTTTGCTTGCCCTGCGCATGACATTTCCACCAATGCTGTGGCCACTGCTTGCCAAATTGTGTTTCTTTCCACCAGGCTGTCTTGACCAGGGACACTGACTGCCCATTTAGTGGGGGTCCCCAATGACCAGCACAGTATCTGGCCTACAGTGCGTGCTCAGGGAATGTGTGTTGCTGACTAAATGAATGACTTACTAGTACGGTAGGCATACCAGATGGTGCCTGGGGATAGATCTGGCCCTTATAACCTCCCTCAGGCAGGTGCTGGCGTGGCTGGCACAAGTGTCAAGCTGACACAGGCACCTGTTTCCACCACCTGAGCCCTGTTGGTGGCTGGGCTATGTGGATGTGTTGTCACCTGTTGTAGCACTGATGGTGACTTGTTGGGCACGTGGGGAGAAGGAGACTGGGCAGGGCAGGTGGGACAAAGGCCAGAGTGCTGACACAGGGGCAAGATAAAGCAGCCAAACAGGAGCCACTGGCCTGCGTGACAGCCTCAGCCGTGGCTTTGATGTCACTTAAGACATTTATGTAGAGGGGACACAGAAAGTGACCCATCTGAAGTTTTAACTCTATCTTGAAGTTTCCTGAGATGACTTCCTGTCCACTCTGGCAGATTCATCAAATTTACTCCTCCTTGGATTGTTACTAACCGTAGCTAGTGTCTACCGGGCATCTCCTACGTGCCTGTCTCCCTCCTTGGTATCACTTTAGAATGCATTCATGGGCTTCTCTCCCTGCTTTTGTTTTCAGTGTTTCTGTATTATATTCTTTGACTGTTATAACACTGTTCCTCTTATATAGACCGGGAGGCCCAAGCTCACAGAGTGACACAAATCCAAAGTCACCCGCCAGTGAGTGGCAGAGCCATGATTCATACCCAGGCAGCCTGACTCCTTGCTGTCCTTCTTGCCATCCACATGTCCCCTGCACCCACGATACCCTTTCTTCCATCGCCATGGGTCACATCCCTCAAGGCTCAGCTCACAGGCCCTGAGGTGTCTTCAGCCACCCCCTGGGACAAACACCTCCCCCAAGGCACGGCCGGTGCCTACTTTACAGCAAAGCAGCCTGGGTAGCTGCCCTCCCTTTGGATGGTGAAGTTCTAGAAGGTTCAGGTGTGCTCCCTTCTGCCCCTCAGACCAAAAGGCACAAGGCAGGGGCTCAGTCTCTGACTGGAGAATCAAACTTGCTGTAGAAAAGTTGCTGCACCTGTCAGTGGTGGCCACTTCCTGAGAAGGACGAAGCCCTCTGTGCCAGGCTGACCCAGCCAACTGCAAACTGGCTCCTGGGGAGCAGAGAGTCTTCTCCTTTCCTCCAGAGAACTCAAATGGGAAGGGCAATAAAAACCACTGGTGCGACCACCCTCTCCCCAACTTCCCCATACCCTACCTGGCCCGTGGCTCAGAAAACAAAGGAATATTTTGTTTTTCCCTGGGTTCAAAACTCTGTCTCCTCAGGGATCGCCTCTTCCAAACCAGTCTTTGGATAAAGAACAATTAATAAGACATATGCGTTTTTGAGAAGATTGCCAATTTCTTGACACCCCTCCCCGCAATTTAGTCTTTTAGTAGTAAATTGAGAGATTTCTATGAGCTCTGGCTTCATTTTTCATGTGGCTGGATGTTGGCCAGAAATTTCTGAGTCACCACACTTCAGGCAAGTGTGGTTGGCTGGTGCCCTGGGAAATGGTGCTGTGACGTGGGAAACACTGCCAAAGACAGTGCTGTCACTTCCTTTTCAGAGCTTAATAGATTCCTCTGCCACCCCACTTTTCCTGTGAAACCCAACAGTCATTTCCCATATTCAAGGTTTCCTGGGATAATCTTAAGAAACAACCGGCTGTGGCCCAGAGCTGGCTATGCATGAGCACAGCCTTAAAGTACCACGTTGCAAGTTCCGGGTCCACACTACTGAGACAGGACAGCGAACTCAGATGGACCCCACTGCCGCTCACCCCGAGATCCCCAACAATTCACCATACACACAGCACTGCAAAGCCAGGGGAACCATACACATTCGGGGTGTCCACACATGCAGGCTGGGGTGAGGGGGGTCATTCCTGGAAAATGAGGTAAGATGCTGTTTCCTCCTGTCCCCACGCACATGGGCAGTGGAGGACTTGAGGAACAGCAGCACCCCACATTTTTGTTTCCAAGCATAGCATGCAGGTACCTTTGTGGTGGGCGGGAAGCTCCGTTCAGGGGCAGGGGAGCTAGTGGGCCTCCCGCTGTGGTTCTTTGCCTCCCAGTCCTCTGATCCACTGCCCATGTCCCCAGCACAGAACGGGTGGTTGCCCAGTGCCTCTTCCAGCGCCGTGGGCAGTGGGCGGGCAGGCGTGAGGTCTTGGGTGGGAATGGACGGAGGGGGCGGGATGGGGATGGGGGGTGGATTGCGCTGCACCCAGGGTGAGGATGAGGCACTCACGTGGCCCACGGATGGAAGCACAGGGGGCGCAGGGACCTTGGAAGGGGGGTTGGAGGGTGGAGGGTGGGGCATCACAGGCAAGGCTGCAGGAGTCTTGGGGGGATAGTAGAACATGTCCAAGGGGATGTCGTCCAGGTCAGTGGTGTGGAGGTGCAGGCCTCCTGCGAAGCGTCTCAAGGGTGGGGCCAGGGGAGACACAGAAGGTGGGGGAGGCGGGGGCCCTGTGGTCATCTGGAGGGTGCAAGGAAGGCCGTGATTATCTCTACAGACTAGCAATCACTTCAGAGTATACTGGGGCGCATTCTCTTCTACGCTTATTTCTCTTGCTGCTGGAGACCCCCTTCCTCCATACGAGAACTGTGGGTGCTATAGGGTGCAGGACAGGCCCAAGTCATGCCATCAGGGTAAAGCAATCAGGTAGTTTATCCTCACAACCAGAATGCACTTGAGTATGTGAGCAATGCTCTTAGTAATTATGGTAGGACAACAGGCCTGGCTAGGACCATCGCAGAGAAGCTGGGACACAGTGGTCACACTGGAGATAAGCCCAAAGGTCGAGACACATCTCCCGTCCCCAGTACACACATGCCCAGCTTCCCAAGAGGGAGGAGGAGGGACAGAAAGGGTGGGCCCTGGATAGTGGAATGGGTAACACTTGCTAGTGACAAATATGCCTCCACTGTCCCCAGGGTGGTCATTCTGAAGGGGGCAGGAGGGTCTTTGTGGAAAGGACACTGTTACCTCTGGAATTTCATTATCAGCAGAGGAAATCTGCTCAAGGCGTGTCTGACAGAGCCTTTCCACCCAGTACTGAGTCTTCTCGGATTCCTCAAGGTCTTCCCGCTCGGTCTCAGATACCTGGGACCCAAGACCAAGGCCCGAAGGAGAAGACACAGGGCAGCTGAATCACACGAGGAGTCAACACACGGAAGCATTCGCTAAAAGCCCTGGAGTAGTTAGGGTGCCACTTGTCTAGAAAAACCCCAAAGCATGTTTTACCTGGCTCACAGGAGGCAGAATAAGGGGCAGGAGAGTGGTGGGATGGAAACTGACTTAAGAAATCTATTAGCAAAATCAGAGAAAGGCTTAGGTGCTGCATGGGACTGGCTGGGCCCTGGGACTCTTGTGATTCTCCAAGAATGGCCCTTTCATAGCCTCCCTGTGCAGTCCAAGAACTGAACTCATCTTCTCCCGCCCCAGGCCGCCTTGTCTTCAGAAGCACAAGTTGAATCTTATTTTCAATTTTGAAGTTAATTCGTTTCTAATGCCAGACCTAATGCTTTTCACATTTTCCAGGACTTCTCTGGTTCTATAATCTAATCAGCTTGGCATTCTGATTCATGAAAACATTAAGGACAAGCAGAAAGAATATCTCTGCAGTTAGAGAGTTAAGGCCCAGTGCCTCTTCCAGCGCTGCAGGCAGTGGGCGGGCAGGGGTGAGGTCTTGGGTGGGAAAGGACAGAGAGAGGGTCTCACCCCTTCGGCTCACCCAGGGAATAACAATTGCTTATGCCACAGGATTGCTTTTGACATGTCTGGCAGGGGAAAGCCTTAGACATATTGCCAGGTTAAAGAGGTCTAGTCTCAGGCTTCACATCTGCATAAAATGGTTAGCCTTAGCCCATGTAGTCAGAGCCAAGCCAGGCTGGGGAGACTTGGACTTGGACTCATAACCTGGGTATTGGGACCAGACTGTCGCAGACCTCTAGACAGGTGCATGGAAGGCATGCTTCAGAGCTTCAAACCGGGGAGAGGGGTTAGCCTGGGACTCATACTCTGAGCCAGCAGGCAAGTCTCCAGCTCAATCATACACCAAATCCAGGAGTGGGTGGTAGGTGACAATGGACAGGTGGAATGATCTTATTGTCCAAATGGGGAAGGAAGAAGTCATCTTTAAACCGTGTCTTGGGAGAACAATTCCAGCTGGTCTCCAACAGTGTGGTGAGGGACAACCAAAGTGTGTCCCAGGGATGATCAGCTGGCTGTGAGCAGGCCACATACCTCCTGGGCCAACCGATTGATCTTTAGTTGCTTTTCCTTCTCCAGCATTTCTTCTTTCTCTTTGTAAAGCTTTTGCTCAAACTCCAGTTCCTTCTTATTCTTTCTCAACTCCTGCAAGCTGTCATACTTGGCTTTCTTCTTATCTTTTCCTTTCTGAGCAGAGGTGGTATTGTTTATACGGTAAGGGCTACAAGGTAGTGTTTATACTAGCACAACACAGCAAACAGCATCCTGCCCTCAGACAAAGCAGGGCAACCATTCCAGGCTGAGCCCCACCCCCAGCTCTGCCTCCCTGCGCTGGGAGGGGGGATCTGGGTTTAGGATAAGCAGGCTGCTGCTACCTGCTGCAGGGTGGGAGACACATTCCTTTGCCAGCCACAAATGGATTACTAGTTCAGTAACCATCCGTGTGATCTTAACCAAGTCCCCTCACCTCTCTGAACCTGATTCCCCTTGACTCTAAAGGGGAAATACTTGCCAGTGAAATTGCATCTATGAAGAAGGCTTTGTAAACCTCAAAGTGCTGTCTAAATAAAAGGTATTGTATTTATTTATTCTCCAGCATCTCAAGAGAAAGGTGGATCAGATACCAGAGATGCATCCTGGGCCATTCTAGAGAAAATCTGGGAGAGCTGGCAAATCTCATCCTCAGAGATCCTGTCCAATGCAAGAAGAGGTGGGAGCAGTCTCAGTCCTGGGGCCCAGAGGCAAGGACACTGGATTTCGCCCAATGTGTAGATATTATGTCCTGGGGAGTCCAAACCAAGGGTTCCCTGTAACCTGGGCCCCTCAAGTGAGGATCGGCTGGGAACCACATGCCTGAGAGATGTAGGTAGGCGAGGAGGGGCTGGCTGATTTATTCTGGTCACAGAGTTCAGAAGGATTTGGGAGGGTAAGGAAGGGAAAACTAATCCTACTGGAATTGGACCCACAGAGCAGGCTTTCTACTAGCCAAGGGATTTACTTAACTCTATCTCCTATGGAGATACTGTTCCATTCCTTTGATGAAGGAGAGAGGTGATGACCCTTACCCAGTGTCAGATGTCTAGTAAGTGATAGTGCCAGACCTCAGTCTTCCAGGTCCCAGTTTTTTGACTGTGGCCTGATGGGCTGAGGGCAAAGGAGGGAGGATCAGCCCCCATCACACACAACACTCAGGAGAGGGGATGCAGAGTGAGCCAACATTCTGGGTCCTGCTCTTCGGTTTCCTAAATCATCTCAGCATCCAAGGCTAGGAATAAGTAATTGGGCTTCTCAGCAATGAGCACACATTTTTTCGCAGCTGGAGGAAGAGTGGGTCATTTTAGACCTCTGGCTCGCTCATCCTATTCTACTACCCTGTAAAGACAACCCCCACATCATGCACAAATAATGCTTTGGAAACGGTCATCTTTGGCACACATTGCCTGAGCAGTCTATAAGCCTCTTGAGAAGATGGTCCTTCTACGTGGTTCTTTGCCTACCTTGCTCTCTAGGCTCTTAGTTCTGTTGAGAGATAAATTCCTGCCATCATCTTAGAGATTCAGACAGCAATTCTCCAAGGGGAGCTAAAACATTTTGCTTAGTGGCAGCTTGCTAGAGTAAGGCCATGGCCTCCCACAGGGATCCCCCTAAGAATGGCCTTCCTCTTGGTTAAAAAAAATTAGTACTAAGATTTTAGAGCCAGAATCCTGGGTAGGGAAGACTGACAACGCATAGTTTCTGTCATCACCAATAAAACAATATTTGCTTAGAGACACAGAGGGCAGGTTGCTCCACAGCATTGCCTACAGAACTTCTACTGCCTCCTCTACTTCTCCTTCTACTACCTCTACTTCTACTACCTCTACCATGCACTAATTTAGTAATGTGCGCATCTCTCTCCCCTGCAAGACCAGGCTCCTGCACACAGAATTGCTCCACATGGTTTATTCAAGCAGTTCTGATGAATGGTCTTAGCTAGAACCAGGAATCCTGCAGGTTTTGGCATAGTCTTTGTGATGCCTTAGGCTGAAGGCCTTGAGGCCTATGAGGTCTGTCTCACTGTGAGGGTGGAAATAGAGACAGTCAATCTTTTTCTTTTCAGATAAGGGAGGTTTTGTGCATTGATGATCATGGCCAAGACCCCTCCTTACATTACGTGGGGATTCAATGTTCCAGCTGCTGGGAGACAAAGCATCTGCATGGCTCCAGTCAGTATTGCAAAGGGTTTCCAGAGCCACTGTGAGGGACATGACTACGTTGTCCTTTTAGCTGTCAGTTTCAAACCCATGGCAAACATTCTTCTCAGTCCAGGCTGAGAGGAAGAAAGATGGTAATGTGCTTCTACCTAAGAGCAATGGTTCTCTCTTTTGGAAATGGAAACAAAACCCAAAATACCAGCTGTTTCTAGAATGACAGAACTAATGAATAGGGGACAACCAGCCTCACATCTTTACCAATGAAAACTTTCAAGTGATGTCGTCTGTGATGTGTATGTGCAAGAGAGGCTGGCTCTTTTACACTTGCAGTTGTTAGGGCCTGGAAACGGTTTGGTCTACCTGTCTCCTTTTATTACTTTTTTCAGTGAAATCTCAGTGTGTGTGTGTGTGTGTGTGTGTGTGTGTTTCTGTCCACTTAAATTCTAATAGAGACAGTATGTAGAGAAGGATTAATAACCTAACTCAGTGAACCACTCTAAGCTGGAAGTCAGCCTGTAAAATGAAAAGAACAGTCTTAAGTGACCAAGTGCTTTCTGAAACCAGGATAATGCTGGAAAGAAGCTCCAGGAAGTCCTGTCCTAAGTTTATTCGCTGCTATACAAATCACAATCTGCTGTTCTCCTATGTCAGGAATACTGCTGTCTGTCATCTTAATGGGTGCATGTTGAAGAAAAGGAGTAGATTTTTCTGGCACATCTGATATCCTCACCTTATAGGGAGGAAGAAATCAAGGATCATCAAATTCACCAATCTTGAGTAGCTTGGTTTCTGGGTGACCAACTTCCTGCCAGAGAGCACCAGTAAAGGGATAACCTCCAGTTCAGCTCACTCAGATTTATGCTGATGCCTGGTTTCCAAATACCAAGCCATCTCGAATGTCAAATCTACAGAAATTAACAGTGGCATTTTCATAATCAAATGCCAAAGTGATTTAGGAAAGGCGAAGGGCAAGAGAATTTTATGAGGCCTGGAGATGCTATAATAAGATTTAGAGAGAAAATTAAAGGCTCTGGAGACTGGCAAAATGCATAACCCTGGATGCACAGAGACAGTCACAGCGGGGAGGTGTGGTTGTGTGGTTCTGGTCCCAATGGAAGCAGCAAATCCCCTGCGCAGTCAGCCAGTCTACATCTGGCACACTCAGTGTCATGAGCCACACTGCTGTTTCACACTGTCATGGACCCTGGTTCTACCTGACAGAACAAAGCAAAAGCTCCCTCCCTGCCCCTGGCTTGTACCACGGGAGCTGGTGCAGATGCACGCAGAGGCTGACTGCCCCTGGGGCAAGCCTCATGCCGGGAACATCTGCAGGGGCCCTGTAATGGTGCCCTGACATGTGGCATCAGCTTGACAGCAAAGCACAGAGTGGATTAGCCTTCCGAGCAAGTAGGCCAGGTCACACGGTTCACAGTAGACAGGAAAAGAGAAGCTTGGAAAAAGCCACAACCCACAGCAAACTCATCCGCAAGCCGGCACAGCACTCAGTCCTGTCCTACCTTCCGGATGGTTGGGAATTTGCCATCGTAACGATAAAACCACCCAAAGGCTATAAGAACATACAGAACAAAACGGTGAGACATCGTTCAACCGGGTCGGAGCTTCCATGGCGGCAGCTGGGGGCAAGGTTTCCAGAGAACATGTGGCTTTGTGAGATAAAAAGTGACCATGGCAGATCCAACCACAAAGCTGCACGCTTTGCTCGATTCTCCACTTACCTGGCCTCCCCTGGGGCAAAGCAACCCCAAGACAAGCTGAGAAACATCCTATTGCCAAGCTCTGAGTCCTTCTCCAATGCCCCTCCCCAGCATGCTGGCTTCAGAAGTCGGTGCCAGAAAAGCAGGGAACAAACCCCTTGAGAGAGGATCAACTTTTCCCAGTCCCAGACGTGGTCTCCAAACACAAAGCCCCGTTGAAAGAGAAAAATCCCTCCCCACCTGATGCCTGGGTCCTCCATCCAAAAACTGACTTGAGACAAAAGTAAGCCTGGGTTTCTGCCTAGAATCGCTATCAGGCGGAACAAACCTGTCTTGTCTCACACCACAGAACAAGTAGGTCGCTTTCAACATGGTAAGAGAGGCAGGGACCAGGTGCCCCAAGAAGAATGTGCCAGTAGCAGTGGGGGAGAAGATGCACCCGCAGAAAAGCACAGCCCCATTTAGGGCACATAAACAGGGACAGCCCTCTACTTCCCAGCCTGATAGGACAATGACCCAAACCTGAGCCCTCTGGGGCTGGGGGTCACAGCATAAATGATCGCCCACCCCTGACCATCTGACTGCTGAACAAGCATTGTAAAAGCTGGTGCCGTGCCAGGCGCAGCCTCCTTAGGTGCTGCATCTGGGACGGGCCTAGGGAGTTGTGCAGGGGGAGGCCAAAGCAGCAGAGTGGGGACCTGGGCTTGGGCAGTACTTAAATATTTAAATCAGAGGTTCATTCGTACTGGTGTGCGCCTGCTGACTTACAAGCCTGGCCACAAGTCCTGTTAGGGTTTTATGTCAGGGCTTACAGGAGCTTCACAAGCTCCAGTGGTTCCCACCACGTGCCAGCCCCTCAGAGCCCGGTGTGTGCATTGCTTCAGGAGGCGGTGGGCAGAGCAAGCAGGGCAGCCAGGCCAGGGAGCGAAGCGGGGGCGCCAACCTGCTTTCCCCGCTCCTCCGTGCCTCCATCCAGGTCGTCTGTGGGCTCGAGCTCAGGCTTCACTCCCTGATCATCTACCCCGGAAAAGAGGAAAAAAGCTGGTGAACTGGGAGGATTGGGAGCGTGAAAGCCAGATGAACTTCCCAGGAGCCCAGGAACCTATGGCCAGCTTCCTCCAGGAATGCCGTGAGGTCCAGGCTGGCACAGGGGCCCAGCTCTGGCTGGTGCATGCCACTTTCAATCTCAGTAGCTTTGGTTTCTCTCTCTGTACAATGGGTAACAATGAGAGCTCTGAGCTGACAGCAGCATGAGAACCACTTTGCAGGGTAGTGGGTTGAAAGTTGGCAGGCATGGTGAGAATGGGAATAGCCTGTATTATACCCCTTTGAAGGCAAGGGCCTGCGTGGGAGAATGGATCCTTTTGCCTTCTTCTCTCCATCTTTCCCGGGGGGTTCTGGTTCCTGGGGTTGTCTGAGCTATGTTCTGAGGTGGTGGCAAGATCCCAAATGCAAATGGGACACATGTAATAAGAAAACAGGAATTGGAACAACATGTATGCAAAGAGATGAGCAAGTCATCATTGTAGTTATTTCCAACCTGGCCTCTGGTCCCCCTGGGACTCTGGTAGGTGGTTTATGAGCCTGCCTGTGAACTGCTTTTAAATTGCATAGGCTTTCTTGGCCTATGAAAAGGTCAAATATTAAATTTCTTTGCCTTTTGGCTTGAATCACATTTATTCAACAGTTGGAATACTGATGCTCTCTTGCCAACAAGAAGATGCTTGCTTGCTAATGAAACAAGGGGGACATGCAGGATTACTGAATGGTTTGGTAGAAAAAAATAAAACTTTCAACTTCCAAATCATAGGTCTACTGATGGAGGTGAGCTAGGGTGGTCCTTGAGAGACAGAAGGCCAGAATATCTCCTTTAAACCTCACCCTAAAGGCCCCTTCCAGCTCTGGAGTCCTTAATAAAGATATTCCAGCCCAACCCTGTCCTGCTGCCTGGGCTAAGGAAAGGTCTTTTAGGGGGGTCTCTGAATCAGTACATTCTAGCTCCAGGGGCTTGGCAGAATGTCAGGGTGCTATTGGGTTGGCCAGAGATGGGTGAGCAGAAGCAACTGTTAGACTCCAGGGGCAGCTGAGGAGCAGTCAGTTAGGCTGGGTGACCTCACATTCCAGGCTATGGGTCATACTCTTTCCTGTTTGCTCAAAATTGCAGGATCCACAAGTCTGAGTCAGGTCTGACCGGCTGGCCAATGGGGTCCCGGAGCTGCAGGGTAGTCGGAGGGGCTGGCTGGCTGGGTCCTACTGCCCTTGCCTGTCCCAGCCTCCTGCTAATGGGAAGACAGGCAGACACTGAAAAAGTCAGGCTTTTCCTGACTTATCTCCAGATGAGAACTCAATTGTGGGTGATATGGAGATGGACAGGGGAGCAGCTGCCCCAGGTGAGTGGGCAAGACTGGGGCCATCAATCTCGTGCTTCGTAGCATGGTCTTAGAACACTCGAACCTTGAGGAAAGGCAAAATTCTTGCTCCTTTTATTCAGGAAATCTGATTTGCTTTAAAAATTGCTAAATAAATAGCTAGCTAGTGAAAGGGTTTTTTATTGTTCCTGGGAGGGTGTGTTTTTTTGTGAAGCTGAGACCCAGTTTTTAGGACAATACTAAATCGACTAGGATGAGTATCATGAGAAGCAATTAAAATCAATTTCTCTCCTTCTGAAGCTCCTGTTTCACTCACCAGCAAATTAGTCGCCCCTCTAAAACACGGAGTGCCCACCAGGAATTTGGCTTGAGCCACATCCTCAGCTAATGAATGTCATGGTGGAGGCCAATGAGAGCATGCTTTGTCCTTCTGAGAGGACCGTGAGATGACACAGTGCCCTGTTGCCAGGAAGGAATGTTCTGGGAGCTGTTTGTAGTGCATGACAGAAGGTGAAATGGAACCTTTTTCTTACTCCTGGTGGCCTGAGCTGGCAAGTTGAGGCCGCTTTGGGGTTTGGGTACGATCCAAAGTTGCAACAGAATTATCAGGGCTTCCCAAGTGGCTGCCACACACCAGAGATGGGGAGTCCTGGGTCTTGGCCCCATCTGGAGGTTCTCAAAGTCCAGGCCCTGTGTTCTTGTGAGCATAGTTGGTTGCAGCAGAATCTGCCCATGCCAATCACACATTGTATCAGCTGGGTGAAGACCCAACCAGGCTGGAATTGAGATGGCATGGCCCCCACATTGCCTTGCTCTGGGGTCCCCCACTAGCTCATGAAGAAATACTGAGATCAAGACTCCCACTTGCCCTGGGGCAGTTTGGGTTGCTTCTTGAATCACATGTCAGAGGTTGGTGGATGGGAGAGCAGTTGGTGGGGACCTGGACTGAAACTGGAGGTGAGACTTCAGGGCCAATGAAGAAGGGAGACGGGAAAGGTGGTGAGAGCTGGGGACCCACTATGGTGCAGTCATCAGGGCAAGCTAGTGCCTGGACCGACCTCACAGTCCTTTCCCTGCCCACACACTGGAATGGTGTGACAGCAGCACACAGGCAGGCATACAGCGATGGGGCACTCAGTAGGACAGCTCCTCCCTCCAGGGCCCATCCACCTTGGACCACCAGAACTCCTGCCTCTTTCTTGCTGCTGGCTTCACCCCAGCCCTTGTTCAGAACCAGGTGAGCACGACACCCACAAATGAAGGAAATCATCTGCCGAGCTAGTTCCACTTTCACACAGCTCCCCATCTCCTTGCAGCACCCCAATGGCCCAGCTGTATCTGTGCTGTGGGGGAGCAGGTATATGGATCAGACGCCCAGGCAAGAAAGAGGGCAGACAGATCCCCCTACCCTGGGACTCTGCTAGATGGCCTCTGACAAATGACTGCCTCTTCTTGAAGAAAAGCAGCCCAGAGGACCACAGGCTGTTCACTGGGGAGGTGACGGTGAGTGGTGGGTGGAGAGAACAGCATTTCTGCCTGGCTCCCAAAGCCTCAGGTGCGTGATACATACACTTTGGTTTGCGAAGCGGAACCGGATGCACTTCTGAGGTGATGGTTTTAGGCATGAGGAGCTGTTCCTTGGAGCCCCAGTCTTCTTCCCACTGCTTCTTAAACTTCTCTTCCTCCTCCACGATCCTGAAATGAGAGCCCACGACTGTAACTGGAGTCAGAACCTTTGCAAGCCCATCTCCTGCCCACCAGAGGACCCGGGCAGCCTGGGAAGAGGCTGCGTGGATCTAGTGTGGAGAGTAGGACAGTGCCTGGAGCCGGTGTGCTAAACTAAGAGCCAGTTACATAAGGCTGCGCCCAGCTGCTCTGAGATGACAGGCTTTGCCAGGATTATGGGATGGCTATAAATAAAGGAAGATCCACAGGGGGACCAGAAGGCCACACATGAACCAGAGTACTCACTGTTCCATCTCCTTCCGGTACCTCTCATTTTCCTCTGCTGCCTTCTGGGCAATTTCCTTTCTCCTTCTGCAACACAAACGCAGGTTGGTGGTTTGAGTCTGCACAGGAGAAGTTCACTCTTCCTGTGGCTAACCCCTGAGGTGAAAAAAGTTTTCCATGTTTTCTCCAGCCTCTCTTTCAAGTGTGCCTGCATCAGCCTGTAAGCGGGGAACCCAGTCAATGCAGTCCGGGTCCTAGTCTCTGGGTGGTTTTGTCCAGCGCTGCTGGGCACACGATCTGCGCCACAAGAACTGGGTGAGGGCCACTCTCCATGCTTCCCTCTCCAAACTCTTAGCGACTGACAGGGCCTGGGCTGAGTGAGGTCGTCTTAGAGGAGACCAGATCCTGGGGCAAAACAAGGGCTGCTAACCAGATAGAAGATCTTGGGTTACTCTGTGATGGGAGAGATGGTGATATCTTCTCTGTCTCGTTTTCCAAGTGCATAGTAAGTGCTGAGAATGTATCTGCATTTGAATTTTTATAGTAATTTAATTCTTTCAACCATCTGGTGGAGATGGCTTATCACCATAGGTGTGTGGCCTTGTGGGGACCGCCAGGCCCTTGAGGCAGACTGCTGGGGTATGAAACCCAGCTTGGCCATGTGTGACTTTGGACACAAGCACCTTCCACTCTCTAAGCTCAGCCTCCTCACCTGCAAATGTGGGTTAGTGCCATTTACCTCCCAGGGCCACTGTGGGAATTAAATGAAGTAACATAAGCAAGTCCCTAATACAGTCATATAGTGCAAGATGGGGCCTCAACACGTCAGCCACCGCTGGAAGGAGCTGCATTTTGCATGGTTCTGGAGCCTGGAAATCAGGGATTCTCTCAGCAAGGAGGAAGGAGCCAGGCGGCCTGTGGATGCACAGGGCAGGTGCAGGGGGCAGGAGGCAAAGGGAGCGAGGCTGAGCTGGTCACGGAGAGTGTTCGGAGCCCTCCCCTGCCACTCACTGCCGCTCCATCTCCTGCTGCTCCTGGAGGATCTTGTTGGACTCCATGGCCAGCCGCTTCTGCATCAGCAGCTCCTGTCTCTGCAGCTCCCGCTGCCGCACCTCTGCCAGCCGCTCCCGATCCGTCATGAACAGCTCCCGGCCCTCGTGGGGAGAACAGGGACTCAGTTCCCTGGAGAGCCTGGGTCTCCACTGTCATGGTCCTGGGAGCCAAGATGTAGCTGTCTTCTTGGCACTGCACCCCCAGGACCAGGCTCTGAGTCCCCAGTGGCCTCGGACTCAAACTTCTCTCAGGATAGAAGCCCCTTGCCTCCCTCCGCTGTCAGAGCTTCAAGGAAGGATACCTCCTGGCCCTGACTGCAAGTGGGTGGCAGAGTTCAGGGGTCAAAGGGGCTTGGATGGGAGGTCAGGGGTCTCGAGGGCTCCACCATCTTATTCTGAACTTACAGCTCCGGCTACAATGGAGATGGTCAGGCTGCGGCTACTCTTCAGCACATTTACGGCCTGCGAGGACAGGGGGACAGTCAGCTGGGTTCTGACTCACAGACCCAAGCAGCCAGAGAGAGCAGTTGGTTTTAGATGCCTGGGGCGGGGCAGGGAGAGAAGCAGAGTCGGGGGACAGTAAGGGCCGTGCATCTTACCTCCTTGTGGTCCAGGTTGGAGAAATCAATGCCATTGACTTCCACAATCTGGTCGCCTGGCTGATGAGAAGTGGAGAAGGGTTAGCGTGTTTGTGTCACCCTTATGCTGACTTGTCTGTAGAATGGGCTCCCCTGGGGGGGCCAAGCTTAAAGGCCGGTCTTCCCAATAAGCGGAGCAGTTAGAAAGCTATAACACAGCATCTAAACTCATCCATAATGATGACATGGGCAGCCAATCTTACACCACCAGAGGTTGATTACTTGGCTAAATTAGGATATTTGCACTATAAATCTCAGTTATTAGACACAAGACCCTTTGGGTTCTCATCCAGCAGACACTGCGTTGAATTATCATCATCGTAATAGTTGTAATAGCTACACCCATTAATTGCTTACTATGTGCCTGGCACACTTCTAGTATATGTATAAATTAATTTAATCCACACAAAATCCTTACAAGGAAGGTTCCAGCACTTCCATTTTATGGGAGGGGAACTATAAGCACAGACACATGAAGTAACTTGTCCAAAAGAGGGGTTAAGAGTTCCAGCTCTGGCATCAGACCACCTATGGGTAAACCCCAGCCCTACTGTACTAGGGACATGACCTTGAAAAAAATCACATACTTTCTCTGGGTCTCAGTTTCCTCCCCTGTAAAATGGGTGTAACAGCAGGGCCTAATCTTAAGTGTTCTTGTAAAATCTGAAAGACTTGGAAAAACATCACAGAATGTCAACTCTGCTTATTACTACATCCCCAAACTCAGGACTGATGACTTTCAGGGTTGGAGAAAATTGGAAAGAAATCAAGCATCATCTCTTTTGTGACCGTCCACTGGGATGTGGGGAGGAATATCAGTCAGTGATGGCCAGGATGGGCTGTGTGGGAAGGCAGGGCCACTGTCCATGTCCCAGCCTGACCCCACGGCACCCCCAGGCCAGCCCAGCGCCACTCACCTCCAGCCCCACTCACCTCCAGCCCCACCTCTGCAGACAGCGAGCCAGGCTTCACTTGGCTGATGAAGATGCCGGGTTTCTGGACGGGGCCACTTGAAATGCTTTGGGAAGTGGGAAAAACAGGTGAGACTCTGCCCTTTCTTGTTCTCAGTGTTATGCTTGTCACCCTCTGTTCGGGCACCCAGGGTTCAGGAAATACCTCACCCACAAGGTTAGGACACACGGCCTCCACTCTGGCTCACTCCCAGCCTGCTTTCCACTGCTGCCCTGGGCAACAGCCACAGTCAACTGCTTATAATCCCCCTACCCAACCCCTCACCTAGTATGCCACTGGGCCGCTCCTTTTCTTTCTCCTTCATCCCTTATGGCTAAAATGATATCTTCTCCCCTGCCACATTTCCACAAGACCCTTTGTTCTGGCCCAAGGTTCAGCTACTTTCCTCTTCCTCAGTGCTCCTAAAACTATGATGAGGATGATGCTTGGCACTGTTCTGCTCACTGATATCTGTGACAGACATCACTAATCAATCACAGCTCTTTTTTCCCACTAGCTGGGCACAGCCTTAGAATCCTTTGCAGGACAGTGTCCCAGATGGACCCTCCTTAGTGATTAGAGATGGCACAGACAAGAAACCTTTTTGCCATCCCCTGACCCATAGCTCCATCAGAGTCCTTGTCACCCTGTATTATAATCATTTATGTGTTTGGCTTCTGAATTAGGCCTGTCATCTCCCTTAACAGAAAGGCTTTTTAAAAATCACCTGTAAGTCCTTTGTAATAATCCTGTGGCATGGATACAAACGGGGAAACTGAGGCTCAGAGTGGTTAAATATCTGGTCCTTGTATCCATGTAGCTCGTGGTTGGCAGAGCAAGGCTGCACTGACAAGTGAGTGCCTGCAGCACATTCACAAGGGCTCTTTGCATGGCCCAAGGTCTGTTTAGGACTCCCTGGCTACCTCTCAAGGAAGCCCACAAGGTTATCAGTGACGAGGGAACTGTCAGAGAGATGATCAGCTGGACAGGATCTTTCTACAGTGACTTGAGTGCCCATCCAAGGAAAGAACCTCTGCTTCTGGGCTTCAAATTCCTCATCTATAAAATGGAACCTGTTAGAGCTGCCCCTTTGGGTCTACCCAGAATTTTGAAGTTCAGGGGGAAAATCAGGCACCGAGAAGTGTCATCAAGCAGATAAATCTAGAGTGAACAGAAGTCCTCAGGAGCAGCAGTGAGGAAGAAGAGAGGAATGAGGGCCTGCCGGTATCGGCAGCCATAATGACACCCAAGGGTGTGCCTGGCACCCACCTGCAGCCAAGGCCCCGGGAGCCCACCAGGCTGATGAAGACCTTCTTCTCCTTGCTTGCTCGATTCCCAGGGGAGCCCAAGCTGCCCTGCCCGCCCTAGAGAGGGGACAGAATCAGGGTCACTGAGTGTCCACATGCATCCACATGGGCTCTTGAGCTTATAAGATCTTCAGAACTGGCACTGCTGAGCTCACGAAATCCAGATGGCCACTCTGTCCTTCCAGGTGTGGGCTTGTATCAGCTGGATCAGTTGAGGGCACATCACCCCATAGGGGCTTTCTGCATATCCCAGGGGGCATGTGTGAAGCCCTCGAGAATCCTTTCTAGAGCAATTCCTTCCTTAAGACCCCTCTAGGAAGACCATCCCACCCAATCTCCATCACAGGTGGCCTTGGCCCTTACCCCTGATTCTGACACAAACTGATCCACATACTGCCATTTGAGGGGCTCATCAGGAGAGCTGATGGAAGGGGAAAGAAAAAGGGAGGTTGTTAGTGAAAAGTGTCTGAGGGACCAGACTTCACATCCAGATCTGCCACATCTGTATCCTCCACTCTCACTGGCCCAGGAACAGGGAAAGGCTGGTACCAGGATACTGGGTCACTGGGAAAAGACTGCCACAGAGGAGGGTCCTGCTCACCTCTTCACAGGGATCAGGCCGATGTCTGCGGGAGAAAGGTGCCGGGGTTAGGATGGCTCCCCCGAGCTCCCCTTCCCACAAGAACTAGGAACCCCGCTGTCTACCCAGCCCACCCAGCCTCACTCACGTCTCACTTTGATGGACACGGTCTTCTTGGTCCGGATGAGGTTGATGACCTCCTCGTGGGTGCAGGAGGAAATGGAATAGCCATTGATCCGGACAATCTCATCCCCCACCTGGGCAAGACAGGAGTGAGCATCAGGGATGTCAGGCAGTGGGACGAGTCACCACCAGATGCCTGTGGCCTGCTCTCCAGCAAAGGGACCAACAGCAACCCAGTTCCTCAGAGGATACCTTGATATGTCCCTGGTGCCTTGTCACAACCAACCCACCCTCCATTGGCCTATGGGACCTCAGGGTAGGTGGCTCTTCCAAGTATTCCCTCCATCCCATTTTACAGGTGGAGAAACCAAGGTGGGGGCTAAGGGGCTCAGTGGGTAGGTACCAGAGCCAGGAGTTGGACTCAGGACTCTGTCCCCTCACTGTGGTTCCACTTTTACTCTATTGGAACACCATCAGGTTCTAGAGTCTGCACAGAGTGACCCTCTGCCCAGCACGGAGCGGCCGGCCTGAGCTTTGTCCCTCTTAGCCCCTGAGAAGCAGGCTCCCTGCCCCATCAGTCACTGCAACACTGTAACTGACCCCGGTGGGAATCTATGACTCCCAGCCAAGCTCACATCACCAACAGGATCCCTTTTTTTCCATTCTAGGGAAACTTGATAAACATTTTAACTTTGCTGTGGCCCTGACCTCTGAGTTACTATTCTGGGAGCAATCAAAGAACAGCAACTGAGCCCAGGGCTTTGGTATCTGTTGTTCTGGGTTCCAACCCTTGCTTTTATCCTTATTATCCTTATCCTGTGTTTCTCTCATCTATGAAACAGGGAATACTGTGATTGCTGGGAGAATTAAGTGAACTCATGCATGTAAAGCCACGTGTACCTGGCACACAGCAAGCACTCAGTAGGTGATTGTATTGTTATCTTTAAGTCCAAACCCTAACACTGCTCAGATCGCTCTTAACAGTAATTTAGGTCACAGGATACAGGGTAATGGGGGCCTGTGGGCAGACCCTGGTGATAGCGCCCCCTGCTGGACACTGCCGCAGCCGCCTCCAGGCATTGGGTCCTGGAAACCAGTCCTGCCTCTGACTGTCTTCCCGTCCAGCTCCCAACTCACAAGGCTCCTGCGCAGTTACTTGTCTGCTTCATGACACAGACCCTCATCTTCTCAGGGTTCTGACAGGAATGGCGAGGGCTTGAACAGGCATAAAACATGGGGGCTCCAAGATTCTGGGGACACTGGATTCAAAAAGCTGAACCAGCCAGCAACTTGTACCTGTTTTTTCACAACCCTGCAGGGCAGGAATTTGTGTCTCTGTGAACCAGAGGAGGAAGTAGAGGCTCGGAGAGGTGAAGCAGCTTGCTCAAGGGCACCCAGTAAGCTAACGGGGTGTTGCTAGGGTTGGACGTCTGTCTCCCTGACTGACATCAAACCTTGCCTTGGTGTCTGGAAACAGAAAAGAAGAGCACATGGGCGAACATTCCTGAATCTTGCTCTCTCTGGATCTCTGCCACCTGTCAGAACCTTCAAGTACCACTGGGAGGCAGGGATTACTCTGTCCATTTGACAGCTGGGACAACCCAGGCACAGAGAGTATCTCTTGGCCCTAGAACATACAGCAAGTTGTACAGACAGTTATACTGCTCTGTGCAAGGCAGAGGACATGGGTAAAGACAGAAAAAAACTTTAAAAAATCTAACCTAACAAACAGCAGGCAGGAATAGCGGGATGGAACCCAAGGCCTAGGTCCTACTAGAGGGCCCCACCCCTTACAGGGGACCCAGCCTCATAGGGCAAAGCAGCACAGGACCTCCAGCCCGGGCTGTGTCTGATTCTGCCTCTCCCTTGCCTTCTTTTCAGGCACAAGCTCTCCCCTGAAACTCAAACCCAGGTGAGTCAATGAGTGCAGCTCTTTCCCCCAAGCTCCTCTGAGTACAGTCCCCTGCCCGGTTCCTAAAGAGAATTAGCCCAGGATCCAGGCCTAGTGGTTCCCACACAGTCCCCAGCTTGGGTTGCAAGATCAACTTCCCCTTCCTTTTTGCTGGGTGTAGAACCCTGCAAAAGGGCCTTTGTGTGGAGACCATGACGGTACGATGATCTAAGGGACGGCAGGACAAAGGAGAGATGAACCCTTCGGCCCAAGAAAGGGTCTAAGATTCATAAGCCTGAGAAAGAGCTGAGAGGGTAAAATTAAAACACCTGCATGGCCCCAATCACTAGGCCGGCTGAGAAACACCCATCCCAGGAGCAGAGCTCACCCACAAAAGAGGGCCTCAGCCGACGCCAAGAGAGGAGCTCATTATGTTTTTGTCTCTGGTCACATTTCTGGGTTGGAAAATGTGCCACGGAGGAAAGAAATAATGAAGAGGCTGAAATTTCAGAAGCGGTTGGCGAGGGGAGCCGTGAGACAGGGATTCAGAACAAAGCGATGTCTGTCAGCTCCCCATTTCCACCTCACCCCCCTCCCTGCCTTGCACCATTAGTCCCGAGCCCCTTCAAAGCCCCCGGCTTGGCTGCTTGATGGGATGTTGATAATAAACGCCCTGGAGCTCTGGAGATAGTGCACGTTCCTTTATCAGCACAGACAATACAGCCAGGAGGAGGAGACCTGGAGGAGGGACCTGTCCTCAGACCCAGCAGTGCAGAGGACCCCAGGGGACAGACACTTGAGATCCCCAGCTCAGCTCCAGGAGGCACAGGTTCTAATCCTGCCTTGGCCATTGTCCGGCCTCCAAGCTGCTATTAATTGTAAAATGCGGATGACACATCTGATGTGACAGTGTAACTGGTTGTGCCCATGTTATCCAGCGCACTTACGTGTGCACTCAGTCTCTCTCTCTGCTTGCTGTCAAACACATCATTTATGTGCCAGGCACTTTAAGTACTTTCTAGTGTTATTTCATCTGTTCTTCATGCAACCTGATGAGGCAGACAGTTTTATCACCATCCCATGTTACAGATGAGGAAACAGAGGCCTGGAGTTAGGCCATTTCACCGAAGTCCCACGGCTCAACAAACAGTGAAGCCAGGCTTTGAGCTGGACAGTCCAGCCTCAGAGTCTGTATTCTCAAGCACCACACTGCGTTTACTTTCACTCTGCTGCTCAAGGTTCACTGGCACCAAGTTTTCGGTGTTTGGCCTTAACCATGCCCCTCCTTCAGTAGTAGTGGCAGGCAGCGGTTGACACTGGTGGTGCCCACCTGTAATCCCAGCACTCTGGGAGTCTGAGGCCAGTTTAAGAGAATAGCAAGTTCAAGCCCCGCCTGAGCAATTCAGTGACTTAGTGAGACCCGGTCTCCAAATAAAAAGTAAAAAATAGATGGGTGTAGTGGTGTACATCTATTATCCCAGAACTCAGGAAACTGAGGCAGAAGGATTGCCAACCTATGCCACATAGTGAGTTCAAGGCCAGCCTGAACTACACAGGAGACCTTGGAGGGAGTCAGAGATGTAGCTTAGTGTGAAGGCCCTGGATTCAGGTGCTGGAGAGAGAGAGACAGACAGACAGTTGCCTGTGGCCTGATTTCAATGGGCTGGTGAATACGGGTCACGGGTCAGGATATGGCAGCCTCTCTTGCTCCCAAAGGCTCAGGAAAGGTGGTGACCATGGTTGAAATGGAGGCAGGAATTTGAGGCCTGGGGCCCCTACCCCGCAGGCCCAACGTGCTCACCTGGAGCCCTACGCTGTCTGCCTGGCCACCTTTGATGAGGTGGGAGATGAAGAGCCCACAGCCGAACTCCAGGCCACCACGCACACTGAGGCCCAGGCCCTCGGGGTGCAGACGGTCCAGACGCACCTCCTTCAGCTTCCTGCCGGGGTGGGACGGTGGTCAGTGAGACTCCAGCTCGGGCCTGACAGCCAGCGTTGCCCTGCTAGTGAGTGAGGAACTCTGTCCTCTCCACCCCTGCCTCTAGCCTGGTGGCTCCCTTGGTACCTGGAGCGCCGTGGGGTCAGCTGGTCATATTCCACCTGGTGCTTCAGCGGGATCAGGGGCCGGATGGCATCAAAGAGCGGCAGGCGGCTGGGCTCGTTGATGACCAGCTTCAGGTCTCCCACAAGCACAGCCACGTCCATGGTTCTGCAGAGACACGGGAGAGCCTGGAGCCTTAGCCCTGAACACAACCTCTGTTCCTGCCTGGGTCCCCACCTCTAGGGCCCAGGCCCAGAAGTTAAAGATACTGCTGAAAAGCTCAGAGCCTGGAACTCTGAGCCTTGGAAAAGTTTTGTCTTCTCAAGCAAAAATCTCAGGGAAATCAGCGAGCTAGGGATGGTGAACTCATTTTGCAGATGAAACCAAGCCAGGATTTCAAACTTACTGTGCCTGGTTTGAAGTTAACAGCCTTCCAGACAGGAAGCAGTGGGATACTTTGATGTTCTCTCTCATGCTCTTATCTCCTTGTCTGACCAGGTGCTATCTATGCTGTAGGAGCCCTGCCCTCACTGTATGTCTCATGTGCATTCACACCATTCAGACCCTTCACATCACCTATTCTCATCTAATCTTTTTTACCTGTATGTCATTTCCCTTCTCAAAACCCTTCAATACTTCCCTACTGCCCAGAGGAAAAAAATCCATCCTCCTTGGTAGGTCCAGGGCCCCCAAGATCATCTCCATGGACTTCTGCTACCTCTCTGTATATTCTAAGTCCTACCCCAAGCTGCATAATCTATTCTTTTACACTTACACTCTGTTTCCAGGCTTCTGTGCTTTTGCTGATGCTGAGCCCTCATCCTGGAATGCCCTTCCCTGATATTCCACCTACAACCCTTCTTATCCTTGACAGCCCAGCTCAAGCCTTCCTGCACCTCCCTATACCCACGTAAAGAAGCAAAACCTCCTTTGGGTACACTCCTGCTTTCACCTCCACTTAGCAAGCATTTTATTGTAACTAACTTATATTAGGGCTCCTGATGTTCATAGAGCCTGTCTCTCTCTCTCCACCAGGTCACAAGTAACTCAAGGAGAGAAAGTGGATTTTACTCACTGCAGATACTGCATGAGGCCCTGTGACTCAGTGCATGCTGAAAGAATCAAAAAGAAAGTGCTTAACCAGAAACATGTGCTGTAGCAGTTGGGGCCAGCTGGCATTTCTCATTCTGTCCCAACAGTCTTCTAGTGAACTCATCTGGCTACTCGGCAGCTGTGAGCAACCTGAAGGCCAGGGCCGGTCCATCTTGCTCACAAATGTACCCCTTTTGCTTAGCACAGCGTCGAGCCCAGCATTTTATGTATCATCAACTGCTGGAGCAAGTGTATGGCGTGTGCATCAGATTCCCAGGAGCATCTGCTTCCCTAAGCTCTGCTGTCTCAGATCGGCCCATGCCAGGGTTCCCGGAACACCACTGTGGGAGCTGGACCCAGCGCACTTACTGGTGGTACATCCGCAGCACATCATAGAGGTAGTCCTTCTCCGCGTCATTTTCAATCAGGAAGTCCACCTGGAAAACCCAAGGGCAGAATTATGCTCATGGCCCAGTGCATCCACAGTGGGCTCGGGGAGGGAAGGCTGCTACCCACCGGAACTGCCCTGCAACTTCTGGCTGAGGGTGTGCAGACAGGAGGGAAGCCAGGGCCCAGGCTGTCTGATACCAGACCTGCACAGGGCACCCCAGGGAGGGCCGAGGAGCACTTTTGCATGTCTACGTGTGGCCTGGCTGAGTCTCGTTCCAAGGCGGATGACAAGTGCACACATGTGTGCACAGATGAAGCCCATGTGACTGTGACACACCCCGTGGCTTTGCTGTTGCTCACCCCATACCTACGTCAGCTGTGTCCAGAAGGTGCCTGCTGTCTTACCTGATGGTGGCTGTAGTGCCGGATAAATGCTTTTAGAAAGGATTTGGGCCACTGGCTCAGACAGCACATCCTCCCTACCAGAAGCACCCTGCCACTGAATTCTTCTGTGACACCTATGTCAGGAGGACTCTGCCTTGTTCCATTTTGGCCCAAGCTGGGTTGGACCTGAATTCTGTCCACTAGTCAGCCTCCTAGCCACTCCTTCCTCCTTCCCAGATCCCTGTATGCTCCCCCTTTTCCCGAAGGTCAGGTTACATCATTTCAACTTTGTTGACGTCAGTGGCTGAGACTCCAAGGTCAAATTCAGGGGCCGACTCATTAGCATTGCATTCCCAGGGGAGCTGGTAAGACAGGAGTCCCAAATACTACTCTTCAGGAAGGCTCAGTGTGAATCTCTCTGCCTTTTCCCTGGGTTACCCAGCCCAAGACTGAGTAACAGGACAAAGGTGTAAGCTGGAGGGCTCATGAGGCCCACCCTCCTCCAGCCTCCAGGCCCCAGAGCACTACCCTGCCTCAGCTAGTCACAGCGCCAGGCTCCTGCCAGAAGTTGAGTTTCCACTGCCTCTGTGGGCATCCCGAGGGCACTGGAAGATCAGGGACAGTCTGTCTGTCCCAACACAGGGAGGCCCCATGGGGCCCAGGCCCTGGGATTTCTGGCTTGAGTAGGAAATGGGGAGATTTCTAGTTTTGACCTGGAAAAACTTCTTTCCCCTAAAATCGGCCTATTTCAAGAAGATAAAATGTACCTAGGAGGCTGCTCCCCACCGAGTCATAGTGGGGCATCTGCTGCCACAGACACCTCTCCCCCAGGCTGCTCCAATATGGCCACCCATGATCCCTCCCTCCCTCACCCCAAGGGCCTCTCAATGAGCCAGAAGATGGGGTGAGCATGGGCTTGTGTGGATCTGGGCCACCACATCACACAAGTGGGTACCTCCAGAACCGGTCTCCACGAGGACACGGCCTGGACTCTTTCTACCCAGTGTGCCCCAGCCTGTGTGAGAGGTGGGGACTTCTCCCAGACCGGCCCAGGATGCCCACGCTGGGCCCTGGGAAAAGAGCTAAGCACACACAAATCGGAACTTCCCAAAGGCCAGGAGTCACAAATATCTTGACAAACTCAATCATGTCACTTGCTCGCTCAATAGCTTCTTGTTGCCCTTACAGTCAAATCCAAATCCAAACTCTTTACCTTGATTTATGAGAGCCCTGCCCCCTCTCCTTCTACTTTCCTGGTTCACAGGCCTCCTTCCTGTCAAGCTCACAGCCAGATTCTCCAGCGCCAGTGCCTTAGCATACGCTGTCCCTCTGGTTCTAGTTCCCTGTGCTGCTGGCCTCTTTCCCAGAGAGGCTTTCCCTGCCTGCCCACCTAAACAGAATCCATTCCACCCTTTAGAGATATTTCAACTCTATCGATTATAGTTTGCAACTCGAGGCTTGCATTTTTTTGGTGGTGGTGGTGGTGGTGGTGAATTGTTCTGTCTGTCTCTGTGCTGCATGGGAAACCCCAGGAGAGGAAGTGTGAGGTCTGTTTTGTTCTTAGTTCCTCATGCCTTGCACATATGAGGTGCTTAGTGAATGGATTATGTCCCCCTCTCTCTAGTATGCCCACATATTTCAGGTGGAAGAGCCATGAGAAAAAGAAGGGAAGGACAATGACCTTCACAGTGCCCCCTTCCCTACTATGGTGGCACCAAGAGCTTCTCCTAGGCTTTAATCACATCTGTGTGTACCCATGAGCCCTGTGAGACTCATACTGTCACTCCATTTTGCACAAAGGGCTGGGAGGTTGTCAGTCAACTACCCAATGCCCCCACCGCCACGATGAGCAGCATGAAGATCTGAAGCCAGGGCTGACTCCCAAGCCTAGGTTCTTGGTGCTGCATCGCATCCTTCTAACGTGACTTGGGCCTTCTGGGGGAAAATAACTCCCAAGGCCCCAAAGCCCAAATTTCCTACCCTTTGCTTTTAAGATACCTTTAAGCCTCATTGCTCTCTTCTGTAAGATTAAAACAATCTTTCAGCTTGGCCCATAAGGGGTAAGAGGACAGAACAACTCTTAAGGAAAGCTTTGACTCTCCAATGTCATACCATCTAGGGGGCACACGAAAACCTCACCTACTGTGGTTGGTGTGAGATTTTAATACTTTAATTCTAACCATGGGTGGAGACAGGAGAAAAGAATAGTGAGGGAGTCTCTTTGGCTGAAGCCTCAGAACTGAAGTCCCCTCTGGTCCTTCCTTACAGACACATAATGGGTGCAGGCAGGGAAGAACTGGCCTCAAGATGGGTGGCAGAAGGCAAGGCTGGAGACAAAAGAGATTGGCAAGTTTAGGGTGAAGGTGAAGGCATTTTGTTTTTCTGCCATCCCTGGGCCCAGCCCAGATCGACCGGAGACAGCCTCTGTTCCTGGTCATCCCAGGATCCTGGTCCTGGTGAGCAGCCCTGCAACTCTGACCACAGCTGCACCCTACCAGTCTCCTTCAGAGGCAACCTGCAGAGCACAGCTCTTCACCCCATGGCTCTGCAGGACTGTGGCTGGAAAAACTCCTCTTCTGGCACACAGGAGCCTCCCAGCCTCACTCAGAATGTCCCCTCAGCCTCCATATCCAACTGTCTATTTAAAAAAAAATTCATCTGCATATTAAACAGCTAGGAAAGCAGACCTGGTTTATGAGGACTGCTCTTTGAATTAAATAAAAATCTAAGGGATAAATCAATAGGAGACCCGGCACATGGAGGGACTATTCCTCCCCCAGAAGGGTCTCCAAGGAAACTCAGAGAACACAGCCCTGCTTTGTTCTCTGGAAACATACACTCGCACTTTGCTCTGGGGCTTTAAAAGGTACGAAGAAAAGGAAACAGAAAGATAGAAGCCATCCGGAAGACTGAACATGGAGTAATAATGCCATCATTGTTTAAACTAAATTTTTAAAAGGTATTTATAAAAATTATACAGTATCCTCTCTTCCTGGAATTTCATTGAACACCGCCCGAATGATCAGCTCTGGGAGGCCTGCTGTGGTGCACGCTGCACCGTTCTACGGGACACAGAAAGCACCCTGCACGCAGTAGGTCTTTGACATTCCTTTCTTTCCTCCTCCATGTCATGATCTTTGCTTCCCTGTAGCACCCAGCACTGCTGTAGGGTCCTCACAGCCGCACGGTGTTTAGCATATCTGCTGAACAATGATGAACTCCACTCATTCAAGTCTAGAGCCTTCCTTCTGGCCTCCTGCCCCAGTCTGGGCCACCACCTTCCATGCGCTCCATAGCACCTAAGACACAGCCTTCTGGGGCTCTGTCCCCGCTTGGTTCATTTCCTGCTCATCAAAGAAGAGCAGGTCCCAGACCCATGGAGGGTGGACTGTCTTCCATTCTTTCCCCTGAATCCTGCCCTCATTGAAGGAAAGGTCCAAGCCCCCTCTTCTAGAGTCCTTCTGACCACACTTAACCCAGAGCCTCCCCACCTGGCTCCAAGCCCTCATCTCCTCTTGTCCAGTGCCTTGTTCATCTGGGCCATGACTGCTACATCTGAGGAACTTTACAGGTATTATCTTTAATTGCCCAACAGCCAGAACAGGTGGACATTGTTATCCTCATTTCACAGATGAGGAAACAGAGGCTCAGAGGAGTGACAGAACTGAGACTCTAACATACACCTGCTGGCTCCGTCCCACTACATGGTTACCATACACATCTCCTTTCAATGCAGTTGTCCAATACACATTTATTGAGCTCCTATTATGTGCAAGACACTGGCCTTATTTTTCCAACTAGATTTAAAATATTTCTGCTTTTCTTGGGTCCCTCTTGATGTATGGCCCTAAAGGAGCTCACCATTTACAAATAAATGTTGGGGGTCTCTATCAAACCATCTCCCCACTTTCTGTGAAGCATCGGCCACTTTCTCTGGATCATGCTTACCAGCACTGTGCTGTAGGCCTGTGCAGGTGGGAGGGAGCATTGCTATTGTTGTCAGGTTTGGGCCCTTTGCTTGGGGGGCACTGCAGGCAAAATCTGGGTTTAGCTTTGGAGCCCTATCGGCCCCATCTCTTGGATTCCCTCATGGGAATCAGCCCTCTAGGGCAGCAGCAGCACAGAGATCACACAACATTTAACTCATGCAGATTCAACTTGATCTGTGCATCTAGCCCAATGGGGAGAAAGAGAGTGAGATCAGATTAAATAATGCATGCTTTTCCACTCCATGCACCCTCCTCGGGCTGCTGTGGGGATTAAATGGGCAACATATTATGAAGCTCTTGGGATGAGCTCTAAAATGTATGCTGCACCACAGACTCCGTCCCCCTGCTTGGCGCGGGGTGGGTGTGTGCCAGGCTCCCATGCCCTCTGGTGTCCTGCTATGTCCTGCCTGTGGGTGAGCAGAGGAAGGGGCCAAGCCTCATAACCTGCAGAATCATGGTGAGCAGTTTCTCCACCTCTGCCTGGGGCTCTCTCCTGCTCTGGGACACCCCTCCTTCTGGCCCTTGCGGGGCTCTGACTTCCTGTTGCCGGCCCTGGTGTGTGTTACCAGGCCCTGCTCTATCCCTCCCCAAAGTCTAGGTTTTCCCCTTTAGTTGAGCTGCTTGCTCCCTGCCTGGCTCTGGCTAACACAAAGTGCTGGCCATTAGCAGTGGGGGTGCCTGCAGTATCTCCTCTCCCTTCCTCCGTCTTTAAGATTCACCTCAAATATCAAATCTTGGCTACACCTGCCCTTGCACTTTCCTGCAAAGCCTATCACCTCATTCTCTAGCACACTCTCGCACTCTGCCCTCACTCCTGCCATGGAACTCATCAAGCAGTGTTGGACTTTGTTTACCTACCAGTGTCCCAACAAGCCCTTGTGTGGCCCAAACACAGGGCTGGGTGTGTATACGGAAGGCAGGGCTAAGAAGCTCCTTCCCTGACTAGGTCTGTCCTCTCTGTGCCTCATTTCTTAATCTGTAAAATGAGCATAAAAGTTGCTTTAAAAAAAAAGTTTCATTCCTTTGTGAAAGATTAATAGTTTTTTTTAATTAATTCAGTGGGTTAACAATCACAAAGTGTTTAGAATAGTACCTAGAAAGTAGTAACTCCAACATATTTATTAAATAAAACTGGATAAGAATATATGTTCAGTTCTTCACAGAACTAGAGAGAACAATCCCAAAATTTCTATACGATCAAGAGACCAGAATAGCAAAAGCAACTAGGAGAAACAAGAACAAAGCAGGAGTCATCATAATCCCAGACTTCAGTTATATTATAAAGCTACAATGATAAAAACAGTATGATATTGTCACAAAAAACAGACATGTGGATTGACGAAATGTAACTGAAAATGCAGGAACAACCCAGGCACACTGTGTCATCTGGTCTCTGACAAAGGGATCAAAACCATATCCTGGAGAAAAGGCAGCCTCTTTGAGATACGGTGCTGGGAAAATTGGCTATTTACATGCAGAATCTAGACCCATATCTTTTAACATGTACCAAATTAAAATCAAACTGGATCAAAGATCTAAATATTAAAACAGAAACACTGAGTGTGCTAGAAGATAAAACAGGTAAAACTCTTGAAGACATAGGCATAAGCAAGGACTTTCTGAGCAGAAATCCAATTGCATAAGAAGTATGCCAAATTAAATTAAAATTAAATTAATTAAATTAAAAAGCTTCTGCACAGCAAAAGAAACAAACAATAGTGAATTGATAACCTACAGATTGGGAAAAAATTTTTATTGCTAGCTATTCCTCAGAGGACTAATATCTTGAATATATAAAGAACTCAAAAAATTGTATTTTCCCCAAATAAAAGACCCAGGGTCTTTTATTTTAAAAAATGGGCAGTTGAAATGAATAGATACTTTTTAAAACAAGTAAAAATGGCCAATAAATACTTGAAAAAATGTTCAACATCTTTGGGTAATGCAGAAATGCAAATCAAAACAACACTGAGATCTCATTTTACTCCAGAAAGAATGACTATCATCAAGGACACGAAAACCAAATACTAGTGAAATTGTGGGGGAGAAAAGAAACCCTTCTACATTGTAGGAGGAAATGCAAACTAATATAACCACTGTGGAAATCAGTATGGAGAGTCCTCAAAAAACTGAAACTAAAAATTCCATTTGACGTATCTGTACCTCTTCTGAGTGACTTCCTGAAAGAGCTGAGACATCACAGTAGAGTGGCACATGCAGCATAGCTCACAGTAGCTTGGAAGTGGCCTCTAAATCCATCAATGGATGAATGGATGGAGACAATGTAGTAAATATACACAACGGAGTGCTGCTCAGCTATAAAGAAGGGTAAATTTGAGTGATTTGTAGAAAAACAGATGAATCTTGAGATCATCAGGCTAAGTGAAATAAATCAGACACAGAGGGATAAATAGTACATGGTTTCTTTTATATGAGAAGCCCAAAGTATAAATGATTTAAAAAACAAAAGATAGATGATAGGAAATACAGAGGTGGACTTTGTGGTGACCAGAGCGGGAATCTGGATGGATGGTGATGGAAGGGAGGGGAGGAAAAGGGGCAGCAAAAAGGATCATATGCTCTACATATCTGCACCAATTCCGCATGGTGCATGTGTTATGTATGGCAAGCATACTAACAAAAGGGGGAGGGGAGATCTAATGCTCAACAGCTGTCACAGAGTAGCCCCCATAAATGTTGCCAGCATGAATGGACCCAGCCATACTCTATTGCATGTACCTCAGCTGGCACTGTGTTTATTTCACTCTTGTTTCATTATCCTCCATCTTTTTTTTAATTATTGAGTTACGATCCACATGGAAACAGCTGTACACAATACTGTATACAACTCCATGAGTTTGGAGATAAAGATATATACCTGTGAAACCATCACCCCCACCCAGGCCATGGGCAGATTCTCCATCTTTTCAGGAATTCTTCCTCTTGCCAACTGGTCTGCAGCATCTGATGAAAGACTTGGTTCCCAGACCCATCTCTCCCTTTGGCTCCTGGCTCTCCTCCCTGGTCCGCAGCTCTTTCTGCTTTTCCTCGCCTTTCAAGCCCGGGAACCCAGCTCTACCTGGGTCTTCTCTGTGTCTCCACTGTCTCTCTACATAACCTCATCAGTTCTTAATATCATGTTTACCCTAAGGATGCATCAACCCTTGTCTCCAGCCTCCTGCAGTTATCAGGCTTCTTAGTCTCCTCTCCGCCTCCAGGGCAGCTCAAACCCCAAACACTCAAAACAAAACTCTTGGTTTCTACTGCCTGCTGTTTGGACCCTGTGGAGCTGCTCCTCCTCCCAGCTCCTGGATTCACCCCACTGCCTCTTTCCAGGCCCTGGGCTAAGGCGGGAGCCTCCTGATTGGAGTCCTCTGTCCACATGACCCTTTATTTTCTCCACAGAGCAGCCAGGGCAATCGCTTTAAACCATAAACCAATCACTGTCCTGCTGACTCCTCTTCACTCTTAGAACATAACAAACCCAAAGCCCTGACCAGCTTCCCAGCCCCCACCCCACTCCTTGGTACTGCCCACTCCAGAGCTGTCCTGCTGTCCTCCCTCTCTGCCCAAGCACAGGGAGCAGGTGCTTGCCTCGGGCTTTACACTGGCTCCTTCCCTCTTCTTTTAGCTCTACTCAAATGTCATCTCTTCAGAGAGACCTTTTTGATGATCCTATTTTACACGAAGTACAACGTGTTACTGTCTACCCCTCACCCTATAGGGTTTACCTTTTCCTAGCATTTATTACTACTTGGCATCATTTGCTACTTTTATTGGTTTACTTGTTACAGGTCTGTCTTCCCCTCTAGTGCGTGTTCTCTGAGAGGGCAGGACTTTGGTTCTTTGATGCTTAGAATACTTTCTATTCCTCCTATCAGGAGCTTGGTTAACATTTATTATATGAAATGAATGAATGAATGAATGAATGAATGAATAACAAATCCTCAGGGGTAGGGATTCTTTCTGATCTTATTCATCCTTGCCCACCCACAGCTGTGGCCTTGGGCAGGGTACAGCACAGCTGCTCATAAATGCTTGATTGCAGAAGAGGCAATAAACAGCCTTCTCTGAGCAAATGAGTAACCAAGCTCCTGCAAGGAATCTACAGGGCAGTGAGCAGGGAGGTGGCTTGAAACCTGCTTCTCTGGGGAGAACACGTTAGTCTCTGATTCTGGCTGATGACAGCTGTGACCAATTCCTGGGAGGGGCACACAAGCGGCCTTAGGGAAACTGCACAGTCTGACAGGACAAGGCCTAGAGCTTGTTGGCTCACACAACAGGACACTCACTGCAGGCACTGCTGGGAACAGTGTGACCCCCATAGGCTCAGGGTAGCCAGTACTTGAATTTCCACTTAATTTTGAGTCAGGTATAAGCGTCAAACCCTGTCTCGTAGCTGACGAAACTAAAGCTCAGAGAGACTAAGTGGCTTGCTAAGGCCTTACTGGCAGTGAGTGACAAGGTTGAGATTTGACCCCAGGTCTACTTGATTCTATACAATAAACTACATGCACATTTTTCTGAAGACTCTCTAAGGGCCAGGATCTATTTAAGTGCCCTACACACATATAGATCTCTTGTGGCACTTATAACACCCTTTTAGTGAAATATTGTTCTCTTCATTTCCTAAATTAAGAGACCTGAGTCACAGAGAGACTAAGCACCTAGCTCAAGGTCACCTAGCACTATCCATCACTACATATCATCTCCGACAACTAAAGATTTTGATTATAAACCACTGTGCAGGGTAAATTTTCTCCAAAACTCTAAAGAAGGGACATCTAGAAAGTGATCAACAACAAGGTGGGTATTTTACCCAGCGTGCCTGTCTGCCCTAACCGTAGCCTCTCCTGCCTCATCCTCTCTCCAGGTCTGGATAAGCCTAGCCTGGGCAGGGAAGGCTGTAGTTGTCTGTGAGGCAGCAAGGTGCAAAGTCCAGCCCAGGCCCTGTCCTCACACAAAGCCTGCCCAGCCAGCACTCACAGAGGCATTAATAGGTAACGAGGTGAGGAGGAAGAGAAGCTGCAGAGCAGAGCTGGAAACACAGAGGCCTCAGGCTCTTTGAAGCTTGCAAAGCCTCAGGTGGGCCAAGGAATAGAGGTGTGAACTTGAGTCCCTAGAGATGATGGTCTCAAAAGAGACAAAGAGTAGGAAACTCAACAAAAGCGTACAGGGCAAAAGAAAATCTGACATTATTTTCAGACAAAGGGCAAGAAAGTGAAATTCAAGCCCAGGGTGGGGGACGGGAGGTTGAGTTCCTTCAAAGTGGGTTGCCTGAAATCTACACTCAGCAATGTCCTCCAGGGCTGAAATTTCTTCCCATGCGTCCTTTTGCAGCAGGATGCACCGGTGAACAGGGTTTGACCCTTGATATTTGCTGGACCCCCAACTCCCACTGAACGTCCAGCTACCTCGTAACCCTGAAAGCAGGATCTGGGATGCTCCCAGGGCCTTGTTTGAGTCAGCTTCTGTCAGTATGAGCTGTCCCCTTTGTTCCCCTTAAGCCTTGGTCCCAGCTTTCAGTGCCCAGTTATCAGTCACCACTGTAGTTTCTCCCACTCACACCACCAGCATTTTGAGGGCACCAACTGGGTATGGCATAGAGGAAACAATGAACTCTGGCTGCTAGGCCCAAGCCCCTGGCACTTAGCCTCTGTGGCCCCATGGGTCTGCTGCCTGGGCTCCTCTGGGGCTCTCATCAGGACAGGAGGGGGAAGCACCTTGATGCTGACCCCTCAGAATGGGAATGGTGTGACCTGTCTAATGACATTGCCTCTTGAGGCGCTGGGAGGACGCTCTCTGGCAGGGCCTGTGGGAAGCTCCAGATACGCTTGGCTTCACCTCTATCCAATGGCCTGCAGCAGGCCCATCTACTGGGTCCCCTCCCCAGCTCTTTCTGGCCTCGGGCCTCAGCAGATCCTGGGAAGCTTTGGAAACAGCCCTGGAAATGCCTTGGGTGGGATCCAGCAGCTCCCAGTGAAGGTCTGTGAGGGCCCAGGACATCAATTAGCCTCTCACTGGACCTCTCCAGAGGAGATAGGGCTCAGACCAACGAGCTGGAGGCTGCAGCCAGGCTCCTCACACCTACACCACCTTCCCCCTTCTTCCCCAGGGCAGCCTGGCTCCAACAGCTCCACAGCTGCCTCTCAGGTCCTAAGAGATGGTTCTGGACCGGGAGGGGCTCCATGATGGATCCCTAACTCATCTTCAGGCCCTGAGGTTAAATGGCAGAGAGAGGTGCCCAGTTTCCTTTCTCCATTCCTTCCTCCGGGACACTAAGACAGGCTCACCCCCTGCTCCAACAGTCCCAGGCTGGGGGCAGCGGGAGGTGGCAGATTTGCCCACTGGTTCCCCCTCTGCCAAGGCTGGAAGGAATCCCAGCTCCAGAGAGCTCCAAACCTCTGGGGCCACAGAAAGGGTATTTTCCCGGAGGCGGCCTCTTCACCTGGAATCCTGGGTCCCCCGCCCTCCTTTTTTGGGGACCCCTCCGGGGTTCCTGCCTACCCAAAGCTCTCAGGCCAGGCTGGAAAAAGAAAAGTAGCGCTGGGGATGTCCACCCCACCCCCAACCCCCAGGCCTCCAGGACTCCGGAGTCCCGTGTGCTTGGAGCACCTCTCGCAGCTCTGACCTTGTGCCGGAATTCTCGGGCCACCTTCCGGTCCATGGCTGGGCCGGATCAGCCGCGTCGCTGCACGACCCGCTCCTTTGGGTGCCAGGGTGTCGGGAGTTAGCCAGAGCGGCGCCCGGGACCTGCGAGCCTCCCTCGGGACTTGGGCGGGGCCTGGACGCGACGGGGGCGGGGCTTGGTGCGGGGCGGGGCCTGACGAGGGCGGGGCGGGGCCGCAGGGAGGCGGGAGATGCCTGTCCTGAAGCATCGCTCCTCACAGAAGCCCAGAGGGGAAAAGTGGCCTCCTGGATGCCTGTGCGCTGGCCGCGGCAGGACTTTAACTGAGGCCGGTTTTCCTTTTGAAGTGATCCCTAAACACGCGATTGAGGAGAGTATCATGGCAGAGAGGAAGGTTTGGGATTTTGTGTGTGTGTGTGTTGGGGGGGGGGATGTAGTGATCTCTTTGCCTTGGTTACCTAGCTGACCTTCACCCAGGGCCCAGACCCACTGGTTCGTTTGATTCTATTCAGTCACGTTGTGCTTACTTCCTAGGTGCAGGGCTGGGTGCAACAAGTAGGAGCCACCAGACTTGGACCACTAAGAGAAAGAGAGTGACAAAAACGAGTGCGTGGCTGGGCTGGGGCGAGCTAACTGTGGAATTTATGCTACAAATGCTTGCACATCGATGACCCAAATTAACTGCCTAAAATTGTGACTTCAGGGACATGTGATGGCCCCTTCTTGGGATGGGGATGCAGCCCAGTGGAAGAGCACTTACCTAGCATGCAGGTGGCCCTGGGCTCCATCCCCTGCACCACATTTTTCTTTTTGTTTTGTTTTTTTGTTTTAAACTCCATGTGGATCTCTCTCCCAATAGCTGGAGTTTTGCAAGTAGACTGTTTTCATACAGATAAACTATTACCTAGTTTAAGATGTAAACTCCTCCTGAAGGAACTTCAAATATTATCCATATCATCATGTTAGAGATTAAAGAGTAAAGGCTTGGAAGATTTTTCAGTGATCCAGAAAAGAGCACACAAAATATTTCCCCCTGCAACTTGCAATGCTGATTCTCTATGTTTCTTAAATGTGTCACATCACTGCTTATTTCACATTTAGAATCCAGGTGGAGTGGTAAATGGCCTTATCCGGGACAGTGCAGCCTGTGGCCACCCAGTCCTTTCACAAGACCACAGCCTAACCCCGCGCTGCCCTGTTCCTCAGGCTTTCCACTTGGTTTTCAGAACAGCACTGAGTCCTGGTTCTCTTCTCCCTGAATGTTTCTCCTCAGTCTTCCTCTGAGTCCATCCTTCCTTCTCCCATTGTCCAGTCAGTGTTCTTTTATTGTTCTTCTTGTTGTTGTTGTTGAATATCTCATGCAGTTTATTGAAATACTGTACTGAAAGTGAAGAACAAGTGTTTGCATGTGTACACATTCGCACTGCTGAAAAGCCGAAGAATCCTAAGTTTAGGATGGTGTATATATATATCACTTTGGAACTGTGCATATGTCATTTCAGAACCTTCCTTTTCACTTATAGTTAATATGTTGAAGAACTTTTCCATATTGCCATAGAGTCTTCTAAGCCATCATTCTGGGCTTCTAAGTCAGTGGAACACCTGGATCCATTCTCCAGATAACCAGTATTCTTTAAGACTTCACCATTAACTGTCTCCTCTTTACCTCCTCCTCTATGCCCGTAGCTTCAGGTGCCCTGTATGAAGATCACTTCTACACCCTATGCCTAGAGCAGTACATGGCATAGAATAGATTCTCAACATATTTATAAAATGAGTGAATGCATGCATGTACCTCAAATTAGACCCCTGCTTACCTGGGTGTCAACTGGATCCAATCCCTTCTTCCTACTCCTCTCCACTTTCTTCTTGTTATAACTATTTTCAAGGCCTGCCATCTCGTTGATGATCTATGGTTCATCAAGTGAATAATGCACAAGTCTCCAAGACTCTCAGGCCCAAATTTCACTATTTAAAAATTGCTCCTGGTCACCTTGTTGTTTGCATCAAAGGTTTGACAGAGTTTGTTAAAGGTTTATACATTGATTGATTGATTGATTGATTGTCAATATCTGGTCTTGATGGGGTAATGAGACATTTCTGTCAGTCAGCATTTCTTAAGCCAGGGCTGGCATTCAGAGGACTAAGATATGGGTCATTCCTCAAAAAGGTAGGGTGGGAATTTGGGGGGGGAAAGTGGTGGTTGGGAGCTGCTGGAAGCATAGTTAGCACCCTGCATGCCTGAGCCCTGGCTCTGCTATCCATGATGACAGGTCATTTACTGGCACTCTTGTAAAGGGAGAGGGTCAGTATCTCTGGTCTCTGGTGGAAGGAGCTTCTAGGACCCAGCTCAGGGAGCTGGAGGCTGCACAGACAGGGCTGAGTCCCCTGGGAAGGGGTAGCCACAGGCTAAGAAGGGCAGAGGCGTCTACCTTATGGTAATAAGCTGGGCGGTCCTGTTGCTCTAGCTTGGGGAGGAGCCAAGCACCTGGAAGAAGGGCCCTGCGGAGAGGCAGAGAGGTAGAGAGGCCTGAGGGAGAAGGAGATCCATCCAGAGGAACTGCGGAGGTGCTCGCAGGTGTGGCCCTGCCTGGGAAGGGAGAGGTGCCTCAGGCGGACCCTAGGCTCAGGGGCCCCGTTCCCGTGCGCCCCTATGGGATCCCTGGCGCCTGCGCTCTGCTTGCTACTTGCTAGCATTTGGCTGCCTCCAGGTGAGCCAGTCTGGGAAATCTTGGGGTGCAGCATCCGGTGAGAGCAGGGTGGACTGGGAGGCCAGGCTCTGGGACCCGTTATGGCAGTAGTCCTGGAGAGATGGGAGCGAGAAGGACGAGAAGTCAGAGGGAGGGTTGAGGGTCCCGGGAGAAGGAAAGTGGAAGACAAGAGAGACCATAACAGAGGGAAAAAGAGTCCTATGCTGGGCAAGGTAGAAGAGACCCATGACAGGGAACCAAAGGAAATTGGGGCCCAAGGAATGGTAGGAAAGGAGATCCTTATCCCAGAAGGTCATCCGGGGGCGGAGAAAGACTTGAGAAAGCTGCAGGGAGACAGAAGGGATGATGCGGCAGGAGTGGGTGGGGATCTTCCTAGCATATGCGGACCAGGTAGGAGGCCCAGCAAAGGGAGGCCTGACTCCCATTGGGAATGATCCCCTCTCCCCAGTCACAGCCCCCACAGCGTCGGCCAGAGCACAGCCATCATCCCAGCCAGCCCTGGAACCCAGGTGAGTAGGTGGGTACTGCATGCCTGTACTTTGCACTGGTCTTTGTTCCTGCCACAAGTGACTTAGCATGCGGGGTGGGGTGGGGGAGGCATGGCCATTCCTAGCCCCACACCCTCGTTTCTCACCTAGCTACAGCTCCCCGGAGATGACCGTGGCCATGGGGGATGCCGCCACAGTGATGGAAGGCCAGGTAAGTGAGTCTGGGGGAGGAAGGGAGCATCACTGGGGAGGGGGCTTCTTTCTGTCTGGGTCTGAGGCTGCTGGGGAGCTCAGCAGGTTATGGGAGGACTGTCCTTGGAACAGAAGGGAATACACAGGTTCCTGCTATGTGTTTGAGATGTGCAGATTGGTAAAACACTTCCATGTGCACTTTCCTAATCTCATGGGGCCCAGCAGTCAGCACAAGGCCTGTCTGGGAGATAGCTGAGCCCTTCTCTCCCTCCCCCAGGTGAAAGCAGGCAGGGGAATGTTTAGGAGTAGAGTTCTCTTTTCCCTGCCTGGTCTGTGGAGGCTACCAGCCGTGTGACAGGCTCTAATCCATACCTTGTGTGGTGCCCCAGGAATGCCGCCCTGAGACAAACAAAAATGAGGCTGCCTGATGGGGATTGCTAGGAAAGACTGGCCATGAAGCAGAGTCCTGCACTACTCTCCTTTGAGTCCTGGCCTTTCCTTGTAGCTAACCCTCCTGGGATCCTGTCTGTAGGAGAGGTGGCAGGTTTGTTTTCTCCCTTTGCAAAACTTTGTTGGTCTCTGGGCCAGCTGAATTAAGTTCTCTTTTGAATTTCAGCCTACATTTTTCTCCTCCTTTCTGCCGCTGCATACATGTTACATATTTAGCCCACCTGTACTAAGGTCCCCAGAGTAGCTGAAGCTTCAGCTCGGGTGCCCCGGCCCAGAGATCAGCTCCAAGGGGCTTGTGGGCCAGCAGGCTTGGGAGCATTTACAGTAGGAAACAAAGAACCCCAGCTAGGTGCTGTTTTGGAAATAGCTGTGAAGGTCCAAAATGGGCCAGGGTAGGGTGGACTGGACTCTCTAATGTGGAATCACTGGGTGTTTTACTTCTTGTTTGTCTACACTTGCAGGCTCCAAGTTTGAGAATCGCAGTCAGGTACACTCGGAGCTGAAATGGAGTGTAGAGCTAGAGAAAATGGCTTGGGTGGCTGTCTTGCCAGGGCCCCACAATGAGCAGGTGGACCAGAGTCTCCTGGTGGAGCCAGGCCTGTCCTGCACCATGACATCTATAGGGCTCCCCCACATGTTTTAGTGGGGGAAATGACCTTTACCTACATGCATCATTTCTCAGTGGGCCCTGGCCTTGCAGTTTTCCTTTTTCTTTGGGGTTGGAAGCATCTGGACCAGGCCACCTAGCTAGCTTTCTCACATTGCTCCAGAGAGCAATAAGGACCTAGAATGGTCCTTTTTTAAGGTGAATGGAGGAGGTGAGAAGAGACTGAGGCCCGTGTACCAGGGGCACTTTTAAGGTTGCTGTCCAGAGTGCCCTCAATGGGAGGAGAGTGGGTTTGGCCCCAGACCAGGGGCTGCCAAACTCCATTTCAAGGCTGCCCACCTCTGCAGAGCCCAGCCATTCTCCAGAGACCTGGCGGTGTAGGCCAGTGGTCCATGGACTTGGATGAGAAAAAAAATTCATGGTTATTTTCAGAAACCTCTACCCAACTGAAATTTAGAATGTCTTTCAATTATTGCTGTAGGATACAAACCACAAGAGTATTAGCAGTGTCTGTAATTGTCACCAACAGAAATCACAGATATTTTCCTTTCACAATATAGTTGTTCTCTCAAGATACCTTTTATGTTTGTCAATACTTTATGGTTTTGGCAGTGATAAGACCTGTGCTAAGTCTTGTTACTTCGTGTGTTAATATGCACATGCTTTTTTGAGCATAAATATTACAAAAGCACACATTTTGATAGAAGTTTCATAATTACATTGTAATAGAATTGATTTCCTTTGTAAACTTATGTTTTATTGTATGTACTCAAAAACATTGTTCTGAGAAGGTGTCCATATAAGCCTTACTAGATTATCACTGGGGTTCATTAAATACAGATGACTAAGACAAGTCATTTGGATGAGATTTGAAGAATTCTCAGAAAATGGCTTTGGAGCTGAGTCTATTTTATCCTCCAAACATGAATTTCAGAGACCGTATGTGAGGTGGGAGCAAGGGGTGGAACACAAAGCCTAAGCTTAGTTAAGAGTCCTTCTCTGGAGGAAAGATGGTAACACTTTCCCTGGCCCTGCCCTTTCTGATTCCTGTGGTCTCCATGGACCCCAGGATAGATTACTAGGAGGGTGGGTTGCCTGGTCCTGGGGCTCTCCTAAGTTTCGGGGTTAGCTCAGGAACCAGAGCCCAAAATGGGATAAGAACATGGAAACCTGGCAAAGCGTGACTTCCCAGGGTGTCAGAGGGACAAAGCGAGGGAGAGCATGGGACAGGCTGACTTTGCTGGCCAAGAAGGGGCCGAGGGCTGGGGCTCCAGGCATCAAGACTTCCAAATACTGAGTGTGTTCCAAGTGCCTTGCTAGAGGCTATGGGTTCCACCTTAACATGCAGGGATGACAGTGAGAGTGGAAGACACAAGACAAATACCCGCAGTTTGGCCTGTGAATTGTTGGCCCTATGAACAAGAACAGAAGGGCTATGAGGGCAGACACAGTGCCTGGCTCCGCACGGTGGTGGACATCTTGTACTATGAGGAAGCTGAGCCTCTAGGGCCCATGCTGTCCAGCTTTGGACTGGAGTTCTGAGAGGACCAGTGTCCATGTCATCTATCCTATGGTGACCGAACACCCACAGTGTTCAGAATGGTCTTTTCGGGTGGGTTAGGCCCGGAGGTCCATGTCTGGGAAATTGTGTCTGGAAGGCTGGGTTTATCAGCTCCCCTTTGCCTATCTCCTCCTCCAATCTGTGCTCTCTGGGGCTTCTCAGTTCCCAGGACAGTGGCTGGTGATCCACGAGGGCTGCTGGACAAGCCCCAGGGGAAGGCGGGGATGAATGAGGGGCTGCTTTTGTGCCTTAGCCCTGCTTCGGGTTTGCTCTCCAGGCAAGGGGTTTTGTGTGGCACCATGAAAGACACACAGGTTTCCTGAGGAAGAAGGGGAGGTGAGGAGGGGCTGGAACACGGAGAGGGATGTGTTCAGGCCTTGCCAACCTGCCAGAGATGCCGCTTTGGAGGGAAAAAGCCGAGGCTGTGCTCCTCAGGCCCAGGGCACCCTTGGACCTCTCAGAGTTGTGCCAGAGACGGAGTGTCCTCAGCCCTAGCCCCAGGGGTGGGGGACCTCCCTCCCTGCCGGTGGTGCCCAGAAGAGCTGTGACCTCAGAAAGGCCACCCAGGAGCTGACCCTGAAGTCAACCCTTATTTGTTCCTTTCTTCCTGTCTCTAGAAGGAGGCCGAACCCCTGGATGCCTTGGCCATGTCCTCGTGGGAAAGGCGGCTCCATCGGGCCAAATGTGCACCTGCTTGTGAGTGGCATCCTCCCCGCAGCCTGTGGGATGTCTGAGGGAGGGCCCTGGCCATGGAGAGGGACTTCTTTTCCCAGTTTGGGGGTCTCTTTTGGTCTTCTTCAGCCCTGGTCCGCAGTGTCACTCACTCCTTTCTGCCTGAGTGTAAGTCACATGACCATGGCACTGTCTGACTCCCCAGACCCCCGTCTTGATAAGTTGCTGTTTTCCCTCCACCTCACCCTGTTTCTATGGCCTCTTACTAGTTCCCACGGTGTTGTCCTTCAGCGTGACTTGTTTCACATGTCCTCTCTCCAGTCCCGTGTCTATATCCCCTCCAGTCCCCTGTCCTGTGTCTGTGCTTGCCTCCTGTCGCTTGTCCTGTGTCCCTTGCCTGTCCTCTCACGCTGTAACTCCTTCCCTCACCACACTCTGGCTTTCCTCTTCTTCTTGTCCTCTGTGGCCCTTCTTGCTACTGTGTTCCCACATGATGCCCCCTGACCCATGCCCTGGCCTCTTCCCTGACCTCAGGGAGCAGGGGCGATCCCTGGGCCATCTCCCAGCTCGCCCCACATGCTCTACGCTGCCTTTCCTGCTGACCAGGAGTTTAGCTTAGGAACTGAAGGCCTAAGTGACACATACCAAAGGCAGAGGCTCTGAGTCCCTGTTCTATCTGCCACCCCGGGAGAGGGCACCCAAAGGCTTCCCTGCAGGCCAGCTGATGAGTGCTGGGGTTGCCTGGGGTGACTGTAGCCTGGTGCCAAGCTGAGAACAGGTGGGCATCATTGGGTTCTGCTGGTCTTGGTTCTGTGTTTCCCTTTCAGACTTGTTCTCCTGTTTCAATGGGGGTGAGTGTGTGCACCCCACCTTCTGTGACTGTAGACGCTACAATGCCACAGGACCGCGCTGCCAGATGGGTGAGTCCAGGCTCCACCTGCCTTTAGGAGGGCCCTCGGGTACTGGGAAAGCTGTGGGCCTGGCGGAAGTGGCTGGAGGGAAAGGGAACAACCCTGCCAAGACTGGAACCCACCCACTCCGTCCTGTGCCTGTCTCTTCCGGGCACTTTCTTCCCCTGCCTCAGTGTACAATGCCGGCCCTGAGCGGGACAGTATCTGCCGGGCATGGGGACAACACCATGTGGAGACCTTCGATGGCCTCTACTACTACCACTCTGGGAAGGGCAGCTACACATTGGTGGGGAGCCATGAACCTGAGGGCCAGAGCTTCTCCATCCAGGTGAGGCCTTCCTTGCCCTATTTGCCCCTGAAGCTGGGGTGCCCCAGGCTCTGCTTATCCCACAGAAGCTGGCACCTTCCTGTCCCCTACACTCTCAGTTCCTGCTGCACCTGGAAGGAGTCAGGGCCACCCAGAAAGAGCCAACTCTCTTTCACCCACTCACTTGTGGCCCTGGCCATTCATTCATTTAGTTACAAATTCGTTGGATATTTAAGTGCATATTGTACTCTTTTTGGGGCACAAGATTTGGTGGTAGGAGGCCCCGAGGTTAAAAAATAGATATGATCTATATCTTCGTGGATCTTACAGTTTTAGGGAGAAAACAAACAACCAATCAAACAAACCATTTCAAGTGCAACTGGGTGCGACAGAGGAGAAATGCCAAATGCTAAAAATCGTGTCACCCAAACCTCATCTTGTTTATTAAGGAGGATGATGATTAGAGAAGGCTTCTTGTAGGAAGTGACATTTAACTTGGGATCTGAAGAAAGAATTGGATGGGTGGAGGCAAACATGACAACACTTCGCGAAGGGGACCTGGGTGCTAAGGACCTGAGATAAGGAAAAACATGGTGCCTCAGAGATGACAGTGGATGACTTAGTTTATAGTCACCTCTTCTAAAGTGCCTGCTGCGTCTCCTGACCTCCTGAGAAGCTGAGGAGGTCCTCTTGAGAAGCACAATCCCAACACTGCATGTCTCTTACAAGGTCTGTTTCGGGGTCACATCCTCTACTGGATGCGAGCTTTCTAGGGCAGGCGCCATGGCGCTACATTTGATGTCGCCGGTGCCTGCATTAGGGCTCAGAAAAACTTGTCAGATGTGTAAGTACCTGTGTGGGAGCCACTGTCCTGCAGACTAGATTTACATCCCTCCCTGCGTGCTGATTGGGACCCCCTTTGGGGCACAGGCCAGTCCATCTCCACCTGAAGGAGTGTCCACTGGGGCACAGCGCTCTGCTGGTGGGCACCTTGGTCAGCACTGAGTTAGGGCTAAAAGACTGGGATTTGGGGAGAACCTTACTCTCCGTGTCACCCCTCTGCTAGCCAGGGGTACTCCTGCCTCAGGCAAAGATCTATTGAGGGGCTGCCCTGCACAGGCTGGGGACCTGGATCAGTTCTCCCCTCTCGGCCTTGGACTGTCATACAACAGTTTTTCATGACTGTGTCATTTCATGATAGACGTGTAACAGTTACTTAGACTAAAGGGGGTCCTGTGCTTTAGCGGGCTAGGGAGTAAATGAGCCACATCCAGGGTTAAAAGAGAAAGAAAAAAATAGAAACTATTGTAATCATACATTACACATTGATATGGGTATTATTTTTAAACCTTGTTTTATTTATGTATGAATTTCTTTCTGCGAGTCATTGTCAAAAATACTCAAAAAAATTTAGTCAGACCACAGGTGGCTTTTGCAGGTCCCACCTTTAGCTAAAGTGTCCCCAGTATGCTTAACCACATTTAACAGTGATCTAGTGGAAGATGAGTTCCTGGGAAGGGTTTCTACAGGTGACAGGGAGACACTGGCAGACCCCTTCCCCCTGTCCCGCCCTGTGGGTCTGTAGCCTTTGAAGCACAGGATCTGTGTGTATTAGGGGCAAGCAGCGGAGCGGTGACATGTGCGGATGTGTGTACAGGGGACGGCTGTGTGTTTGCAGTGAGTGTGTGCACCAAAAGTGTTCTTCAGTTATGCATAGGTGTACACATTTGTGTTCCATATGAGTGTGAGCCTTCAATCTGTTGGGATAAATAAAGTAGTTCAGAAATGGAGAGATGGCACAATGATCCTGAAAGAGCCCTGGAACCCAGGCTACACAGACCTGGATTAGGGTCCTGCTATTTCCTACTTGGGTGTGAGTGTGATCCCAGTCACTCTTCCTTTCTGTGCATCAAATCCCTCCTCACTGAAATACAGACAGTTATAGCTCCACCCCCCTGTGGAGCTGGGGACTGGGAAGGGTATCAGGGGAAAGGTGCTTGGTCCACCAGGGCGAAGCATTCATTTTGCATGAGTTGAGACTCAGCAAGCCCTGCAGCTTGTGGGCAGGCCTGTGACAAAAGCCTTCCTCTGAACCCCCCAATCAGGTGCACAACGATCCACAGTGTGGCTCCGCCCCCTACACCTGCTCCAGGTCTGTCAGTGTCTTCCTCATGGGCGAGCAGGAGATCCGCCTGGCCCAGGAGGTCACCCACGGAGGTGTGAGGTAACCTGAGCTGTCCCCCTCCCTGACACAGGGCAGGGGACATCTGCCTTTCTCAAGCCTACAAGAAATAGTTTTCTGGGACAAATCACACTTTTCACCATGAGGGTCAGCTGGGTTTCCAGTCAGTGAAGTTGGCGGAAAGATGAGTCCTGCATGATTTTCTGCAACTTTTGGATTCTGTGGGTTTCCAGACAGAAGATTTTAGAGAAAATGACAGAATTTTCTAGAGAGTTGAGTTTGTCATTATAAATAGGCTTAAGTTTTTTGCTTTCACGATTTGACAAAAAATCTTCCCAAATGGATCACAAGTTCCCACCTGCTCTGAGCAAATGCTACACTCTGGCCCTTTTCTGATGCCACAGAGCCGTTCTGAATATGAGTTATCTTACAGGGCCTTCAGGGACACCTAGGGACCACGTGAGGGGTCCCACACTATCTTTGCTCCCACACTATCTGGCCCCAGACTGTGACCCTTTCTGAAATCTTTCTTGCCTTCTATTTCTTCCCTTGCTGACTGCTGTCACTATAGGTCACTTCCAAGGGTCTCTCCTGCAGTGACTTTTCCCCTATCCTCATCTTTTGCCTTAGGTCCAGAAACTGCATATCCAAGCTCTTTGGGACTTAGAGTGAAATTTGAAAGCCCAAAGATTTCTTTCACAAAAAAATATGGTACTCATGTCCTTTAGTTTGTTAAATGCAACTTTTGTTTCTCTTTCCTGATTTTTGGCTGGGACAGAGGTTGCTAAATTCCAGATGGCTAGGAGTTCTCATCCCAGTATGACTGGCAGAGTGGTCCAGAGGACTGGGCTCTGTGTCTTTCCCAGCACTCCCAGGTTTCCTCCTGTCTTGGCTTCTCTTCCCACTCCATTCTTTGTCTCCACCAAAAAAGAAAAAAAAATAGAGGTCCACTTATATCTTCTCTCCTGTTGGGAGGAAGGAGCTAACAAAACCAGTCATTCTCAGATATATCCCTGCCAGGGAAATTGCAACTTTGCAAACTCCACAGATAACAGAATCCCTGTCCAGGAATGTACTTACAGGCATTTGGGAATTCTGGAAATTCAGAGGAAGGGGATGTGGACACCTCAGAGCACTGGGTAGGAGGCGCATGGTTCTTTGGTGAAGGGATAGGGCCATGAAGGTGACTGGACACCCTGAAGCTCTGGACTGTGCCCCACAGGGTCCAGCTGCCACATGCGACGGGGGGTGTGCATCTGCAGCAGCTGGCTGGCTACGTCATCCTGCGGCATCAGTCTGCTTTCACACTGGCTTGGGATGGTGTCTCGGCTGTCTACATCAAGATGAGCCCAGAGCTCCTGGGCTCGACCCATGGGCTGTGCGGGAACAATAATGCTGACCCCCAGGATGACCTGGTGACGAGCTATGGTGAGACACAGGGGCAGAGATGTGAGGTTTGGTGGGGGTGGGGACTGGGCCAGGCTGGAAGGGTCAGAGAGGGCCAGGAGGAGAGCACTGGGCTCATGGTCATGGTGTTAACAGCCCAATGGGAAGCCGGGGTCTCTTTCTAACAAGTGCATGGCCTTAGGCATGCTGTCAACTACTCGCTTTCCTCATTTGTAAAATAGTCATGATGAGAACCTCCATTAGGGTTGACCACAGACCTGATGTGCACTTTCCCAGGAGGACTGATAGCACAAGGTGGTGAGAGCAGGGACAGGGGAGCAGAATGCCAGCCAAAGCCAGGAAGAAAAAGGGCCCAGCTGGAGCTGGAGCTCCCCAGAGACGGGTGGGAAGGAGTAAAACTGAAGGGCTCAGGGCCAGGTTGGATGATTCTGGCTGGAAGAAGAGAAATGATACTTGTTGAGCACCTGCAGGGCACTAAACACTTCCCTGCTTCATCTCAAATAGTCCTTGTAGTCATCTTTCAGGGCAGAGGTAGGAGGATATTTTTCCTTTTCTGCATATGAGGAAACTAAAGCTCAGGGAGGTGTAGGAACCTGTTCAGGCTCACAAACTAGGTTCCTCTTGATTGCACGGTGTTGCCTCCTCTGAGTATGGAGCAGCAGCCCCTGAACACTCTTGACTCTTGTGAGCAAACAGCAAGGAACCCCAGATTGGCATGGGAGCTTCAGGAGGTTGCATACCTACCCCTGGCACCCACCTGCCTTCAGAGCTCTCTGCTGCTCCCATCCCCTCAAGCCTCTGACCATGCTAGTTTTCCCTTGCAGGGAAGCTGACAGATGACGTGACTGAGTTTGTGCACAGCTGGCAGGAGCAGGCCCTCAACCACCCTCCAGGAACCATGACTGCCTCCCTGCCTCGCCCACCATGCCTGCAGCAGAGCCCTGGAAGCATGCAGGTCCGGGCCCTGGCAGAGTCCCCAACCCTAGTGCCTAGCCATGGTTTCCCATCTAATTCTTAGAAAGCCACTGGCCAATGTGTTTGGTGCCCATACCTCCTTCCCTTCCCTTTTTACCCTTTCTTCCTCCTCTGGCTCATGTTGGGGTTCCCTGTGGAGCTGGTTAAGTCAAAGGGCTGGTGCCTGGGCCTTGCTCTACTCAGGGTGTATACGAGCGCTGTGAGATGCTGCTGAGGTCCCCCTTTGATGTCTGCCATGCCTACGTCAGTCCTCTGCCCTTCACCGCCAGCTGTACCAGCGATCTCTGCCAGTGAGTAGGCAGCCAGGAGTCAGGGGTGTTGGGAGCCAGGAGTCAGGGATGTTGGGCTGTGGGTGACCCCTGCCAGTACTGGGTTGAGAGTTCAGCATGTGGGCTACTGAGCCTGATAACCCCAGGAAATGAGAGAGCTCCTTCCCACACCGCTGGGATTCTTCTCTGCCTACGTGAGACAGAGCTTCCCTACTCAACTGAGGCCCAAAAGGCTTGATTCCTGAAGGGTTGCGCAGCAAGTCAGTGGCAACATTCTGACCAGAATCCAGCTTTCCTGCCTTGAATCCAGGGATCTGTATACTTTAGACACTTTCCCAGCCCCCTTTCCCAGTTGAGGGAAAAGTGGGCTATCTTGAAGTACTGGCAGTCTCTATGGGATACCGGGGGACTAGTGGCAGTCTAGGCCTTCCTTCAATGTGGGTCTTGGTTGCCTCACACAGATCAGGGGGCGATGAAACCACCTGGTGCCGGGCCCTGGCAGAGTATGCCCGGGCATGTGCCCAGGCCGGGAGACCCCTACAGGGCTGGAGGACTCAGCTTCGACAATGCAGTAAGTACAGGCTGGTGGTGGCTGGGAAGGCTTCTGACAAGCCATGATATGGGCTGAGTGTCATCCTCAGGCCTCGGCTTGATAGCCTGTTCTGCTCAGAACCATAGCCATCAAAACTTTACATCTTGAGGTTCCATCTGCATGTGACAGATGGAGCAACTGAGGCTTAGAGTGGAAGGGACCGGCCTGGGACCACAGAGTGAGATGAGTGTGGTTTTCAGACCTTCTCAGCCCCTGCTAATTTCCTGGGCACCAAGGACTTGCTCTGAGACTAGGGATAGGGAACATCAAAGCCCTCCCACCCCTTCCCAGGGCCTGAGGTGCAGGTGCATTCTGGTAGAATCTATCAACCAAAGGCTCCCTCTCTCTCAAGCTGTGCACTGCGAAGAGGAGGCCTTTACCTACAATGAGTGCATTGCCTGCTGCCCTGCTTCCTGCCAGTCCCGGGCCTCCTGTGTAGACAGCGAGATCGCCTGTGTGGACGGCTGTTACTGCTCCAACGGTATGCAGGGGTAGGAGTGGGGGCCTGGGACAGGTAGGCATGAAGCAGGGCCTCAGAGGATGCCTGTTTGTGGAATGAATGAAGCCAGGAGCAAACATCTAATAAGTGGATAAATGAATGACTGCTTAAGGGGGTGAGGGTGGAAGTGGAACTATGGCGTGTTGTGATGATTTCCCTGGGACTGAGCATTGTAAGGCAGGTAGATGAGGACATACCATTCATTCATTTCGGTACACCCCTGTGTATAAACATGTATCCACATACAGCTCTTTGTCCTGTTTGTCACAATGTATAAATTTGCCACACATTTGTAGTGTGTGATTCACCACAGGCATCAACTTCAGGAAGAAGAGTCTGGTTTCAAGGCTGACACATATTGAGTGCACCCTAAGATATGAGGGTGTAAAGAAGAGGCATAGGAAAGAGGTGGGAGGGGAGGTCTCCCAGGAGGAGGGATACACAAGCCCCTTCCAGACACACCACAGGCTTTGGAGGAGAAACTTGTTAGTGTGCGGGTGGGGGTGGGCCTCTGAGCAAAGGTCTGCCAGTGGGATAATTACCAAAAAGGTGTTCAGTTTACAGGAGACAGTTTGAAAGTGGGCTCAGAAGTGAAAGAACTTGCATAAGGGGGTCTTTCTCATTGGCAATGAGAAATCATGGACAGCTTGTGAACAGGGTGGAAGGTAAGTTAAGTGGACCTTTGCCATCACCCTAGGGCTGATCTTTGAGGACGGGGACTGTGTGGCACCAGCTGAATGTCCCTGTGAGTTCCATGGGACTCTGCACCCATCTGGCTCTGTGGTGAAAGAAGACTGCAATGCCTGGTTTGTGTCAATGCCCGGGGGTGGGGGTGGGGGTGGCAATGGTTGCACTGGCTGGGGTATCCCCTCAGGGCTGCCAACCCTGAGTCAGGAACCCTGGGATGTGGGGGCACTCACTCAGCTCCCCATTATAGGTGATTGCATTAGATCATTCCTTTGGGAGACTCTCCAGTCTGGTAGCTAGCTCAGGCCTGGGGCTGACCCTTGCTCTGGTCTCTGTTTCAGCACCTGCACTGCGGGCAAGTGGGTGTGCAGCACGGCTGTCTGCCCAGGTACGTCTGCCATTCACCTTGCCTCTGCCTCCCCCACCAGCTGGTTTCACAGGTTTTGGGGCAGAGAGGCTCTGAGAGCCAGGCTGCTGGGTGGGGCACTCAGTTCCCTGGCTAAGCCTGCCTCCCCTGTGCCTGCCACTGTGCTTAAGGGATTGCTCTAAATGGGATCCTGTAGGTCAGAGGCCCTTCCTGAGCTTGGAGGACCCAGGGGGCCTGGTGTCCCTTCAGAGGCAGGGCTGTGTCCATCACTGGAGGTCTCCAGGGCCAGCCCTGGAGGAGAAGGCTCTTACCCTGCCCTGGTTCTGGAGGACAAGGTGCTGGGCCTCCTCCCACTGGAGTCTGCAGGGTGCAGATTGTCCTGGTGGGGCAGCGGCCTTTCTCTGTCCCTCAGCCGAGTGCTCAGTGACTGGCGACATCCACTTCACCACCTTCGACGGCCGCCGGTACACTTTCCCTGCCACGTGTCAGTACATCCTGGCCAAGAGCCGCTCCTCAGGCACCTTCACGGTGACGCTGCAGAACGCCTTGTGTGGTCTGGTAAGGACGGAGACCCCGGGTCTAAATCAGCCCCTAGGGGGACCAGGGTTTAGGGTCAAGCCGCTGGGCTTTGCACGTCCAGCTATTGCAGCCTCTTTTGTCTGGACAGAGCTGGGTCAGGAGCCTGGGTTTTGGCCCCTCCCTTTCTACAGGCTGAGTCACTTCCCCTTCCTGGGCCTCAATGCTTTAAATAAATCTCTAAAATGGGTCTAAGTCTACCTCCTTTTCTGTGCTTTGTTGGATTGGGCTTTCTGCATCTCTGCGTTCATTCATTCATTCAGCAAGCATTGACACCTGTTGGTGCCCGAAGCTGCACTACGTCTTGGAGGCTGGGATAAGTTAGACAGGGTTTGGCTCTCTTGGTTACAGTCCGGAGGGTGAGGCAGATGTGAACCCTGAACCCACCGGTAATAACAGGGCAGGTTAGGTCTCGATGGAGGAATTTCTTACCATTTTTCTCTCACTTGGGCGTTGAGTGGCAGGGGGTGAAATATATCAGGATAGCCCTCCCGGAGGAGGTGACCCCTGAGCTATGTCAGCTACCTGTGAGCAGCACTGAGAAAATGGCCAACGTGCAGCTTTGGGGTAGGTGTGGGTTTGCCGGTCTCTCTGTGGTGACTGCATTGTCCCTGGGTTAACTGTGGAGTCGACCCCACAACCCTGGTCTTCATTACAGAACAGGGGCTTGTACCCGCAACAAGGGAAGGCACCCCATCCTCCTGTGGTGGCCTTGCTCCAGCCTTCAGCCCCTAGGGCCCTGCTCCCAGGCAGGTGTCCTCTGGACCTGCCTCCCTGGCCCTGGAGACCCAGGCTGGACTGGGGGGTGAGGTGAAGCCAGGGTTTCTCTCCTCTCGTGGCCTGAGTGACACTGCCTTTCTCACTAGAGAATGCCCTAGCCTACCCTTGCCCTGTCTTTGCTGGGGAGACTGCTTGTCCTCAAAGGTGGGGCCGTTTCTGTCACATCCTGAGGGTGGTGAAAAAGAGGGCAGGCAGACAGACACAGCCCAGCCGGACCCTTCTCCCTCCCCCAGTTCTAAACTGTTCCAATCCCCAAGTGCTGTTGGGCCCCTGGACCTCTGGCAACCGCCTGGCTGCTGCATAGCACCTCCTTGTGACCTCACCCACATGATGGACCCGTGGAGGCCAGCCCTGTGCCAGCTCTCTGCCGGGCACTGTGAGGTCTGCACAGGAATATTAGACTTTAACCCCCTCTCTGGGAGCTCCTACCCTGGAGGGCAGGTCACTTGTGTCCTCAGCTCACCCTGAGATGAAATGGGTAGTCAGTGCTATGGAGTAAGAAAAAGTCCTGAATGTTACCAGGAAGGGTATAATTATTTTAACCCTCTCAGGTGAAAAAAAAAAAAAAACAGGAAAAATATATGTATAACCTATATATTATGTGCTAGTTAAAAAAAAAAAAAGAAAAGAAAAAGACGATGTGTATGTAATACTTTGGAAGTTGCATTTGTCAAAGCCCATAGAACTTAGAACATAAGAACTTAGCTCATAGGATCCAAGATTAATGCTCAAACTTTGTGCTGTAAAGTTCTACGGGCTTTGACAATCGATGTATGTGCGTATATATCCATGAGCCTTTATGTAGTGCTCTGTAGGTATGTATTCTAAACCTAAATTCATACTAATGTTCCAACTCCAAGCCATTGATGCCAATAGGCATCATCCTAATCCTTTCCCCTGCTTTACTCCAACAGTGAAAAACCCAACTTCCACCATTTGCCATCCATTTACCTAACTGTTCATTTTAGTATGCATGTATGGGAGTAATAGAATGATTAATTTGCACCTCCATGGGGAATTACTTTATCAACTAAATTACTTTACCAACTAGAGTATAAGGCTTATGCAGTTTCTTTTGCCTTTGGTCTTATAAACTTAATTCCAAAATTACTTGGGCAACTCCTCCTTCCTGTCCTCTTAAGCGACGTTGTAATATAGTTAGATTCTTTTATCATGGTTTGCTTCCATCCTTGAAGACCTCCCCCTGCAACCTCCTATATATTTTCAAAAAATTTGAAGAGATTAGTGTTTACTCTTCATGCTGTAAAGTTTTATGGGAGGGCTGGGGATTTAGCTCAGTGGCTTAAGTGCCTGCCTTGCAAGCACAAGGTCGTGAGTTCGATCCCCGGTATCAAAAAAAAAAAAAAAAAAAAAAGGTAAGGTTTTATGGGCTTTGCCAAACGCAACTTCCACAGTATTATATGCACATTTTCCTCTTTTCAAAAAATATATACATATTAAAAAAAATCCATACCCAACCAAGTAGGACCAGCCAAGTATTATTTGTATTTCTATTTTGAGGTATGGAAAAATTCAGTGACTCCTTAAAGGTCTCATTGCTTTCAGTGACATCAAGACTTCAACATGGGACTTTGATTGAAGAGTAGGGGCTGTTTCCTCGCATCATCAGTATGTCCAAAGGGGACCAGAGGGCAAGTGGATTGGGTGAAGAAGGTGATGTTTTGGACACAACTTTCAACTGTTTCAGAGACTGCCCGTCTTTCTGGGCAGGAACTTGGAAGGAGGTTGTGACTTGTACAATGCTTTTCTGAAACTTTCAAGCCCCAGTGATTTCTTGTTTCACTGAGTTTGTGTCACTCTCCTGTATTACACTTATTCTGGTCCACTGGACTTAGGATAAGTCCTCAAACTATTTCATGGTTCTACCTAAGCTGGCCTTGCCTGTATTTTTTGGACTGGGAATCGAGCTCACAACCCCACACTTGCCAGGCAGGCACTGTGCTGCTGAGGTATGTGCCCGGCGGCCCTGCCTGTATCTTGAACCTTATCTTAATTCACTTTACTCAGTGGACTCTGGTCCTTCTGGTCTTTTTTATGTTCTTGAATGCATGAAATGCTTTTCTGTGTTGGGGCTTTTATAAGTTTGTTCCCTTGATCTGAATGTCTCCCTCTTCCCCTGCTCTTTGCTCATTCAGCTTCTATTTAGCTACAGATCTAAGCTTAAATGTCCCCTTTTTTGTGCCTCAGTTTTCTCATTTGCAAATGAGTCTCACTATGTAGTTCAGGCTGGTGTGGAATCACTATGTAGCCCAGGCTGGCCTTGAATTTGTGGCAATTCTCCTGCCTCAGCCTCCCGAGTGCTGAGATTATAGGTGTATACCACCACACCTGGCTCAAAATGGTGTTGTTAATCGTACTGACCAGATCAGATTGCTGTAAGGATTAAATGAATGACTATAGATTAGAACAGCATCTGAACACAGTAATTTCATTTTAAAGTTGATATTAATATTTTTGTTGTTTGGAGTATTTTACATTGCTATCATCATTTGCTAGGATGGTCTTTCCTACCTCTGCAGACTGTTTGGTTCCTTCACATTTTTCTAGCACCCTCTCCCCCTTGGTTTGTAGCACCAATCACAATCATAATTAAATAACCAACTAGCTACTTATTTAATGTCTGTGCCCCACATGGATATGTAATCTCCTTGAGGACAAGGACTCTATCTGTCTTATTCATCACTTTCCTCCAAAGCCTGGTGTGGGTGTTGCTTGCCCATGGTAGACTTTTCAGGAAAGGTTCATGTGAATGATTGTGCGGATGCCTTCCTGCAGAAAGGAGGTATGACTTGTCCCAATGTGTATGATTCACTTCAGACGTGGAAAGCTTGAGGCTCAGAGAGTATTAGCTTATTTCCTGCCTGCCTACTAGTGGGATGAAGGATGTGCCATGTGGAAAGAGCCACATAACTGCACATAAAAGGATAAAGTTAAAATTATGGTCTGTAGTTGCATGGCGGAGGTTAGCATTTCCAAGGCTGGATTCTGGGCCATTGGGTTCTGTCTCTATATTATATTTTTAGACAACCTAGAGTCCAGTATTTGCTTTTATTAGTGTTATCCCAGCTCTGTTATTAACTTTTCCCAATCTCCGCTTCTGTCTAATTATTCTCCAGATGGGGCATTTGGTTGGATAACTCCTGATATCCTTTGGAGGTCTGAGGAGCCTGTCCCTCAATCTGGACTGAGTTCCTGTCTTTGGAGGACTCTATTGGGGCCGGAAGGACAGACCAACTTTGGTCCACTGATCCTTCTTTCTTTTCAGAACCAAGATGGAGCCTGTGTCCAGTCAGTATCTGTGATTCTGCACCAGGACTCTCGGAGGCAGGTCACCTTGACCCAGGCAGGGGATATCCTCCTGTTTGACCAATACAAGATCACCCCACCCTACACAGATGGTATGGCTCAAGATGCTTATGAGAGCTATTTAGGCACTGGCTGTTCAGGCCTCTTTTCTCAGTCTCCTCTGACCAGAAGAACTGCTACATGAACAAGAACTCATATTGTAGTGGTGAGGTGGATCAGGCTATGGGACAGTTTGGTTCCAGGAATACGGATTCCTAAAATGTGTCATTGTCCATATTCCAACACAACAGTGGTCTCAGCAGTATGATGGTTTCTTCTAGTATGAGCCCTTGGTTGGACAGTTTCCCATCCCTCTACTCACTTTGCTTATTATCCTCCCTGATTCCACAAGGGACTAATAGGACTAATGATAAGAAACATACTTAACAGCAAAGACAAAGCTATTAAGACGTAAAATCCAGAACAGAAGAGGATTTTTAAGAAAAGAAGTCTACCCAAAACAGAATAGCTTCTCAAGATTGAGTAGTGATGCAGTAGATTTAAAACAACACAGGAAACGGAAGCCATAAAAAATATGAAATCTGTTACAATTGGCTCTAAAATTTAAATTTGCTGCAGTTAAGTCTGTATAGTAGGTTTCTTGGTGATCATTCCGAAACACATAGTTACATAATTCTCCTCGTGCTAGAGAAAGAAACAAGACTGTTCCTTAGGGAGAGCAAAGCTGTGTTGCTAACACTTGTTAAATTTCTCAGCCTGGGCTACATGGTAGGTTGTCCCTGGGTCCTGATTTTATCACTGAATAGGGGTTTCCTCAAGATGTCACAAACTAAACTTGTGGCAGGGTTTCAACGGTTGTGGGCATGGGTCATCCTGGTGGTCGGGGGTGGTAGGGAGTCATGGTGTGTACTGGCTGAATTTTCCCTTTCCGGTTCCACACTCAGATGCCTTTGAGATTCAGAGGCTGTCCTCTGTGTTCCTGCGGGTAAAGACCAACGTGGGTGTACGGGTGCTCTACGACAGAGAAGGGTTGAGGCTCTACCTACAGGTGGACCAGCGATGGGTAGAGGACACTGTGGGCCTCTGCGGCACCTTCAATGGCAACACGCAGGACGACTTCCTGTACGTACCCTTGACCCGGAACTGGATGGTGGGGTTGAGCCTTTTATGGCCAGTTATAAAAGGCACTGCCTGAAAGTGTTTGCTGTGGGCCCACACTGTGCCTCACATGTATCTTTAATTATTTAGTACTCTACATTTAAATTGGAGTGTTTCTTTAAAGCTCTAGTTCAGTCTTCTGCATGCAGAAGAATCACGGGTTGCTTGATTAAATGATTTCTTGGTCCCATTTTTCGAGAATCTAATACAGGTAGAGTCCAAGAATCTAATTTTTATAAGTACCACCATGTTTCCAGTACATGAGGTCTATAGACTACATGCTGAGAAATACTATTTATAATGAGGTCTTAAAACACAAGTGGCTTTACTGAAGCCATAATATGAACATGGTGGGTACCAGGCACCACTCTACCACTCTAGGGTTTGGTCCCTCTTGAAGATATATCATGTCCAGGCATCATCCTTGTCCCTTTTCTCCCTTCATTGCCAAAGGGAATGTTAGGGAGTCTTCAGGGAGGGAACAGGGCCAAAGCCAGAGCCCAGTGAGGTTTTATATTCTTCATGATACCTCTTTCTTTTTCTGATATGAAGAGCTCTAGGTGTGCACTGAACGTATACAGTCCTAAGCCATTTTAAGCGTTTGGGAACTGTAAATTGTGATTTTTGTATGTGCACATCCATAATTCTATGAGTTTGAGTGTGGCCGTGTAGGCTGCCTTGAGTATTAGCAGGTCTGGAATATATTTATGCTCTGTGCATGTGTGTATGTGTGGCAGGAGTGTGCGCGAGTGGTGTATAAGGGCTCATATGGGTGCGTGCACATGTGCCTTGAGGGGTGCTCATGCCTAGTCTGTGACTATATATATGTTTATAGGAGCAAGGGAGTGCACACCTGGGTGGGTGTTCTATGTGTTTCCTGGGTCCACATGGGCAAGTACATGAATATGGCTATGCCACGGCTGCAGGTCCCCAGTGGGTGTACCCGAGAGCACCCCACAACTCTTTGGTAATTCTTGGAAAACACTGTCTGCCTGTTCTCCGCTGGTCCCTGGTTCCCCACTGGACCCCTGTGATGTACACCTGCAAACCGGTGAGGTGGGGGGAAGGAGGCACCCGGGGAGGGTGGGACCAGACTGCTTTGAGAGACAATAAGGAAACTCGACATGAGGATGCTGGCCAAATTTATAGGAATGGTACGACAAGGGGGAGCCACAGGGAAGGGACAAGAGAGAGGTGAGCGCCAGGCAGATAGGAAGCTTCATGTTCTACCAGTCAAGTACATTCACCTACAGGATCCCTCAGCTCAAGGCATACGCCAAAGTCCCCTCCACTCACCCACACCTTATCTCACCTTCTCTTCTCACTGTCCCCTGCTTTGCTCTGGTGACACTGGCTTTCTTGATACCCTTGCTGCACAGCCAGGTCGCCACCCTCCCAGGCCTGCACTTGCAGCGGCTTCCCTCCACAGAGCTGCTCCCATGGAGAGACACAGGCCTCACCTCTTGCAAATTTTTGCTCACATGCCACTTTCTCACTGAGATCTTCCTGGCCGCCTGAGTGAAAATGGCAATTGCCTGTCCTACACCACCTCACACTCTCTATCCTCCTTCCTACCTTTCTCTCCTTAGATTCCTCACTGTGTAATTTACTAAATTTAGTATACAAGTAGTTTCCTGATTGTCTCCCCTGATGAGAATGTAAGCTCTCTGAGGTCAGGGCTTTTTGTGGGTTATATTCTCTACTGTGTCTCTCTCTAGCAGGTAGATTCACATCTGGCACAAGCTAGTATCATTTCAAAAATGTACACACGTACACACACACTTGTGCGCATGCACGCACACATGCACGCACATAGACACACAGCTGGCACAGTCCTTGAGCCGTGGGGAGGGAGGGAGAGAGGCTGCGTCCTGGGACTCTGGGAATGCCAGAGCCTGACCTGGCCTGGTCTTCCTGTGCTAGCCTCCTATGCCGTACAGGCCTGCAGTGTGCTCATGGGGGAGCTCTTTGCACCCTGTTCCGCGTACTTGAGTCCTGTGCCCTACTTCGAGCAATGCCGCCAGGACACCTGTCGCTGCGGGCAGCCCTGCCTGTGCGCCACACTTGCCCACTACGCCCGCCTGTGCCAGCGCCATGGGCTCCCAGTCGACTTCCGTACTCGCCTGCCAGCCTGCAGTGAGTACCCTGCTGTGTGCACCATGGAAGGTGGGCTCTAGGAGCCTGGGCTCCCCCAGACTCCTCCATCCTGACTGCCCTGCACAGTCTGCTCCTCCTCCTGTACCCCCACCACTGCCTATGACCCCTGTTCTTTGTCACCAGGAACATGACACTCAGGACTCCTTCTCTTACCCTCACTGCAGTCCATCTCCAGACCTGTCAATCCAGCCAATTCCAAACCCAACTTGTCTGGCAGTGGGGGCCAGATGTCAGATTCTTTTCTTTTTCTTTTTTCTTTTTTGGTACCAAGGATGGAACTCATGACCTTGCACTTGCCTTGCGCTTGCCAAGCTGCTGAGCTGATCTTCTGGCCCCAGATGTCAGATTCTTTTCAGAGCTCCCCAGGAGGCTTTGATGCACAGTTTGGGTTGAGAACTATGGGCTCTGCTCCTGTGGGAGGCACTGGACTTGGCCGTTCTAGCGTAGTGAGAGTCAGGGACGCTGGAGCCAGAGCTGGGTTCAGATCCCCTCAACCTTGTGTGGCGTGACCTTGGGCAAGTGTCCTGATTTCTTTGGTTCTCAGTTCTCCTCATTGGGATGACAGCCCACCCCGCAGTGTGAGGATGAGAGAAATAAAGTCCTGCCCCCCCTTCCCACTTGCAGCACTGTCCTGTGAGGCCACCAAGGAGTACAGCCCCTGTGTGGCCCTGTGTGGGCAAACCTGCCGGGATCTGGCCAGCCCTGAGGCCTGTGGGGTTGATGGCGGTGGCGACTTCAGCAGGGATGAGTGTGTAGAGGGCTGTGCCTGCCCTCCAGGCACCTATCTGGACACCCAAGCTGACCTCTGTGTCCCCAGGTGAGTGGGCCAGCTTGACCTTTGGTCAGGTGGGGAGATGAGGTCAGGAGTCTCCAGGGTCCCTAAGACTCAGGTGGTGTACCAAGCCCCATGTCCCTGCTGCATGTCACAGTTGCAGGTCACATCTCAGTGGGTAAGTTGAGTTGGGAGCCCTCTTCTGGGCCTCCTTCCCAGGCCTGTCCTTGGCTCTGGCTCGTCAGGCCACTCCAGACAGCTTCCTCAAGGTGGCAGACAGAGCAATCTGCAGAGCTAAGAGGGGTTCCCTCTCCTCAATTCCTCTCCAATTTTACAAATATTTATTTATACACTAGTAGGCTCCACCCATTTCTAGAGAGTCCTGCCCTTATGGACTCACAAGGTAGCAAGGCAGACATTTTAAAAACACATCATGAAGGGGCTGGGTGGTAACAAGAGCTACTGTGAAGCCAGATAAGTGGAGTAAGGACAGGAAGTCTTGTACTGTTCAGTACAGGAGGTAAGACAGAAGTGGCGCCCATCTGTGGAGATGACAGCTGAGCAGGGACCTGAGGGACAAGAGAAGAGGGATCCAGCCTGGGGGGGACAGCCTAAAACCAGCTGGAGTTTTCAGCTGGAGAGCAGAGTGGGAAGAGAGAGTAGGCAGTGACCCCACAGGGTCCCAGGGCAAATGACATTTTAGCCTCAGATTCACTGTCTGGAAAATGGCACCCTGATTGGTGGTTTTCTAATGGTGGAGGGCCTGGAGGGAGGTCCTTCTGTGGAGCAAATAAGAATCACTCAGAACCTTTTTTTGACAAGTTTTTATAAAAGCACTCACTCCTAAGATCCTGCTGTGCACTCCATCCAGATGTGCACTCCACCACTTCTCATGACCTGTGGCCAACAAAAGAGGTCTCTGTGGTCCTGTAGGAGAGAGAGAAGGTAGACAAGAAGCACTGGGTTTGGGTGAGCTCAGGGGTCCCTTCCAGGCCTGGCCTGCTCTACTCCAAGAACTACACACGCCCAGAATAGACAGGTGCTCTAGAATCTGTATGATGAGGAGACACGGTCTTTGCCTCAGATAAATCAAGGAAGACTCAAGAGACAGCATAAGAAACGCTGCCTCCTGCTCTAAAGTTCCGTACCAATTTTACTGCCTTGTCTTGATTGGCTTTGTTCTGTATTGCCTCCAGGTAGCAGGAGAAGTTGAAGACATAATATCCATGAGGGCCTAGCTAGGTGTCCCCACCAAGTGTCAAATATTTAATGATTGTTATGGCACAAGGCGTGACAAAGCAGAACAGTGCGTGTGGATGACCACTGCACTGCACCAGGATACCACATCAGCAGAATTCCTGCACACCCCAATATGGCTTGGGGTCCGGAAGTGAAGTCCTGTTCTTACTACCTCTCCTATCTTCTGACCAAATGGGGTTGGCTTTGTGAGGTGGCAGACACCAGTGGGGCTGTCCTTGTCTAAGCTCAGTGATGGCCCTGACTCTGAGACCCAGTCCTGACCTCTGACCCTGGTGCCAGGCTGGCTTTCCCACTTCCAGGTCACACGTTATAGTAGGTGCCCTTACTTCCCTGTGTACCCTTGTGACCCTGGCTGCCTCAGGGTGAGCTCTCTGTCCTTGGTGGTCTCTGCCCCAGGTCCCAAGTCTGCTTACTTTTCCCTCTTTCTGGTTTTTATAGGAACCAGTGCTCCTGTCACTTTCAAGGAATGGACTATCCCCCCGGGGACAGTGACATCCCATCCCTGGGCCACTGGTGAGCTCCCTGGGCACCAGCCTTGTTGTTCTTTCTTTAAATGGAAGCTGCTTAGTGCGGATAAAATAGCTGAGTGGAACTTTCCACAAAGTGACACCCACCTCCCTGCCCCCCCATGCAGGGGGTGGAAGGCGGTCAGTGGGCTTGTATGGGAACCTTACAGTGACCTGAGTGTGGTGACATGGGCTGCACAGGTCCTGCAGTGAGTGGGTTAGTTAACCTCAGTGTCCCCTCCTCTGCAGCCACTGCAAAGACGGAGTCATGAGCTGCGACAGCAGAGCCCCAGGTAAGGTTCACTGGGGCTGCCCTGGAAAGGACGGTGAGGGGCTGGAGCACCCACCAGGATGGGGAGAGCCCACCCCAGCTCCTGCCGTATCCTGGGCCTTCTATATTCCTTGCTCTTTGGGTAGAGGGTGGTGTCTGGAAACCCTGTCCCAACCTCAGTCCCACTCTGATCATCTGGGGAGTCCGGACAGTGTCTTAACCTCACCTGGTGTTGGATCTTCTCAGTGTGGATATTAAATGTCTACTGAAGCCAGCTGTCCAGCCCATGGGCGGGTCAGCCTGTGGAGGGCTTGAAGGTAGGGTAGAGCACAGGTGTTGCTTCGTTCTAGAAGGGGTTCCTGCTTCTGAGGACCCCACTAAGCATGGGGATTAGTATAGGGGGAATTGGGTAATAACCAGCCAGATGGTAAAGAAAAAGCGATTTGAGGTCCAAGCAGTATGAGTTCAAATCCTGGTAAGCCCTCACTGGCTGTGCAACCTTGGGTAACTCACTTTACCTCTCTGAACCTCCATTTCCTCTTTTGTAGATAAGCTAGGTTCCTGCATCTTTGTCTGTATTTTGTATATATTCCTGAATGTGTTTTTCTTTTGGTCAGTTTGATTTTGGATTTTAGCTTCTTTGGGACATGGCTGTTCTTTTCTCTCTGTACCCTCCCAGCCTGGGCATAGATTTTAGCTGCTTTTTATTGATTTCCCTAAAAAGATCATTTACATGAAGTGCAAATGTGCATGCAGATTTTACAGAGAGGGGGAAGACGGAAATTGACTCTCCCTGTTGTTCAAGTTTTCTGGCTACTCTGCCATGCTGCTTGGCTGTCATCTTTCTGGCTTCTCTGCTGGTCCCTCTTGGGTCCTTCTCTTATTCCATGACACCTTTTGAAACCAAAAGTGCCTTTGCTTCATTGTATGGGAAGTGGCGGAGAGATAATAAACCCCACAGAATGGCTTCAGGATTAAGTAATATAACACACAGGCGGCACCTAGCGCTGCACCTTGTACAGAGGACATTTTCAGCAATGGGCCCTGGTTGTCTACCCTTCCCCTTGTGACACTTGTATGGGAACCCAAGGAATGCCCCGGGAGTGGCCCACCTCTTCTTGTCTCTTCCAGGGCCCCTTGGTCACTCCCGCAGCATAAACCCAGGCTCAGGGCTACAACACGCCCCTCTTTTCTTCCAGCGGCAGCCTGCCCTGTGGGCCAGGTCTTCGTGAACTGCAGTGACCTGCATACGGACCCCGAGCTGAGCAGGGAGAGGACGTGTGAGCAGCAGCTGCTGAACCTGAGTGTGACAGCCCGCGGCCCCTGCCTGTCAGGCTGTGCCTGTCCCCAGGGGTATGACCCGTGTGGCCATGGTCTCTCCCACTTGAAGGCTGGTGGTCTGCAGGGGTAAAGGCTTGCAGGGAGGTGCTGACTCTGGGCAACCATGATGCCAGTGGGAAGCCTGGGAAAGAGCAGAAGCTTGGCGACCCAACCTGGGAGGGATTCTGTCTCCCTCTGTCCTTCCCTGGTGACCTGGAATGAGGGAGGCACCAAGGCTCTGAGACACTTAGTTTTTCACTTGGAAAATGGAAACAATCACAATGCCTATACCTTACCAAGTGGATTAAGTGAGATTCCAGAGTGGGAACATGGACTTGGGAGTCTCTCCAGAGAGATCAAATGAGTTAAAGACTTTGCAAGAGAAGCCCATATTTTGGTCCCCCTCATCTTCCTCTGCACAGCTCTGAGCAGATCCCTTAGGTAAAGGACTAGTGCCTCTGAACACTCAAGAAACAAAGGTGCCACCCGTGAAAAGAGTCTGTCTACCAAATCCCCAGGACACTGCCTCTGGCACCACGCTAGAGCTCTGGGAGTTAGGTCTCGGGCTGTGCTTCCTCTGTGCTCTGTGTACACAGGAGGCTGAGGGGCTCACGCCCAGCTCTGCCAATCAGCACTCATCCCCAGATTTGGGCCAAAGGGACCCCTGAGGATCCCATGCCTTGGTGGCACCAGATTGTGCCCTTCAGCCTGATGCAGAGAGTAGCAGTCAGCTGGGAGTCCTGGCGTAGGCCTGGCAGCCAGGGAAAATGAGGTGAGGCTCAGGACTTCGAGGGTGGGAAGGAGAGGGGAGTTTTGCTGTCGTTAGACACTTCGATGTTGTTCCCTTCTTAATCTTAGAGCAATTCTGGGAGAGAAGAGGGGCAGATCCCTACTCTCATTTTGCAGGGGGAGGATGGAGGGTAGTGGTCTGTCTCAGGGACCATGACTCAAACCCAAGACTCCTTCCTCCAAAACCTGTCCTCTGCCCAGGTGAGGCCGGTTTTGTAAGGTCAGGGTCTGGTCCTCTACACAGAGGCCACATGGGGATCGTGTCTCTGCCTGGGCCAGGGCATCCACAGTGGACCTGCATATGGCTGCAGGCTTGACCTCCTGCTGCCACACAGGCCCCAGACCCTCAAAGGAGTGTCTTTGTCACCGAAGGCCTCTCGGGGCAGCATCCCGTGTGTGCAAGCTCATCTCAGACTGAGGTCAGAAAAAGCCAGGGCTCTGGGGTCAGCAACATGGTGGCAGGGAGGACTGGCCCCCATGCAGGCCCCTTGGTTCTGCCTGTGATTCACTAAGAGCCGTGTCAACTGCCCTCTAAGGAACCTGTGCACATTCCACACGGGCTCAGCAAAGGGAAATTGTCACAGATTTCATTAGTGAGCGAAGGGCAGGCTTTCCCACCTCCCTGGAATATCCTCTTGCTGGAAGGGACTCCCAAAGATGCCTTGTAACTTCCCCACTGACCCCAGCTGGGGACCACACTCTGGACCCTCAAGTCACCTCTGGGCCCTCGATCCTAGGGTGCTGTTCATTGCTCCGAAGGACACTGGGATCATTGCAAGTGTTGGGGCTGTCTGTGCCACTCCACATTTCTTTGCATCTGAGTGCTGGCCCTGGAGCCACCAGGCCATAAATCACGGTCAGGCTTCAGTGGTGGCTCTGTGTTGGGTTCTGTGGCTTAGGTGTGGGGTAGTTAACTACCCTGAAGGAGTCCCCATCCCCTCTTCTGTTCGAGGCACACCGTAAACACTCTTTGTGTGCAGACAGCTTTGTTCTTCTTCAACTGGATCCCATGCATTTGAAAATGTACACTCTGAGGGGACCCTGGAAGGAGTAGTCCACTAAAAGGGTAAAGGAGAGGATACCTCACAAACTGAGAGCAAATGAAGGAAGAGGCTACAGCCTCAGGCCTTTCCCATGCTTCCCTGTGGTGGACACAGCAGATGTGCTGAGGACGAGGAGTGAGTGGTGGCTAGAGTCAGGGTTAAGGCTGTGAGCCAGCCTGTTGGCGTCTGATGCAATTGTGGGGGAAAGAGGGGCAAGGAACATTATTTACTGTGTATCTACTTGTTTCTGGGCACTGTGCCCAGGTGGATAGTTATAATTAGATGCTCAAAATGACCTTGGGAGGAAGATTCCTTTATCCACATTTTATGTGTGTATAAACAGGATTGCACAAGTCAATTGGCTTCAGGTAAGATATAATGGATTAAACACATGCTAGCAATGAAATTAAAATGTACAAATTCTCCTGGACTAAGAGAAAGGACTAGGGCTGGCAGTGGCACAGGATGGGGCAATACCTTTTGAAGAGCCACTCTGACCTTGCAGAGCAGAGACTGGCAGCTTGCAGAGAGAAGGTTAGGGAGAAACAGGCCACTGCGGTGTGCTCTGAGGGGTGCGGCTGCAGGTGCTGAGGAGGGGGTGCTAGGCGGGGAGGTGCAGACAGGAAGAAGAGTTGAAAGTTTGTGTAAGAAGGAGCTAAACTTTCAGATCCCTTCCCGAATCCAGCGGAGACACTTTCCTAGCCCATCTGACAAGACAAAGGTGTGAAGAAGAAACCAAATCAGACACTTGGATCTCAGAGGCACTGAAGGAGGAGATGACACAGTGCAGGCTGGCTAAGTGCTCTTCCCTGGCTTGATTCCAGGATGGTGGCCTGGAGACTTTTGCCTCCTAGTCTAGAGAAAAAAAGAGATTCATCTCTTAAAAACTGGATTGGGCCAAGAGACAAACCAAACCAAACCAAACCAAACCTGACATTTTAGATTTTCCAAAGGAAACAGTGGGTCCCTCTTTAGGTCAATATCACACTATCTTCTGAAGCTTTATAGTTAGCCTTGAAATCCAGAAGTGACAGGGATACAACTTTGGTCATATAAAAGTTGTTTGACCTTTCAAATTTCCATGTAGATTCAGAATCAACTTGTCAGTTTTTCTTCCTTTCTTCTTTCCTTCCTTTTTTGTAGTACAGAGGGCTGAACCCATAGCCTTTCCACTGGAATATATTCCCTACCTTTTAATTAATTAGTTAGCTAATTAATTTAGAGACAGGGTCTCACTAAGTCACTAAATTACCCAGGCCAAGCCTGGACTTGTGATCCTCCTACCTCAGCCTCCAAAGTGCTGGGATTATAGGCATGTGTCACCACACTTGGCTTTAGTTGACATTATAAATATTTTTTATTATTTTCTTTTTGTTCACTGTGGGAATATAGACATACAATTTACTTTTGTATACTGGCATTCTGTAATTTTGTATACTGGTATTCTGTAATTATGCAAATTTAGTTGTTCTAATGGCTTTTTATAGATTTCTTAGGATTTCAGTGTATGGTCATGTCATCTGAAATAAAACCATTTTTCTTCTTTATTTCTAATCTTTACACTCTTTTCCTTTGCCTTGCCTTACTTTCCAATAGAAATGATAGGAGTGAAAATTGTTACTTTTCCTTCATTCTAGGGTAAAGCAATCAGTCCTTCACCATTAGTGATAATATTAGCCATAAGCTTTTTAAAATAGATTCCCTTTACCAGATTTATTTTTAATATGTTGAGAGTTTTTGTAATAAATGAGTATTAAATGATACTTTATTTTGTTACACTGGCAAATTATGTAAGTTGATTTTTTAATATTGAACCAAGTTTGCATTTCTGGGATAAACTCAGTCATGAAGTATTATTTAATATTCTGTGTTCATAAAGATTTTGGTCAGTGGTTTTCTTTACCTGAAATGTCTTTGTCTGATTCTGGTATCAGAGTAGTATTGGATTTATACAGTGAGTTGGGAAGTATTATGTCCTTTTCAAGTTTTTTTGAAAGAATTTCCTTTGAATTGGTATTATTTCTTCCTTAAATACCGGATAAAATTTACCAGTCTAGAGAAATTTTTACCTTCAAATTCAATTTCTCTAATAGAGAAAGGCTATTTGAATTTCTGTTCCTCATTGACAAACTTTCATAGTCTGTGTCTTTTAGGGAATTTGGTCCTCTAAGTTGTTGCACTGATTGGCTAACACTGTACCACTATTCTCTTGCTTTCCTCTTAACATCTGCAGGAGCTGTAGTTGTGGTATCTTTTCTTGATATCGGTAATTTGAGTTATCTCCTTTTTTATTATTTTAGCTGAGGAATTGTCAATTTTATTGATGTTTTTTGTAACTCATGATTCTAGATTAGCAATTTTTCTCTTTTGCTAGTTTAATTTTTATCACTGCCTCATTATGTAATGTATGGTGGCACTTTGAGCATTTTGAACTTTCAACAGTTTAACTATCATGCCTATGGTGTGTGGGTGTGTGTGTGTGTGTGTGTTGTGCTTGGAGTTCATTGACTTTCATCAAAATTGATCATGTTTCAGCCATTATTTCTCCAAATATTTTTATTTCCCCATTGCTTTCTCTGGGATGCCAATTATGCTTCTATTAGAGTCCCTAATATTATCTCATAAGTCAGTAAAACTCTGCTTTTCCCTCTAGACTTTCTTCATATTGGACTGTTTCTTTCATCCTGCTTCAAGGTGACTAACTGTTGCTTCTGAAGTATTTAGTTTTCTGTCATGCTTTTTCAGCAAAATGATCACTTAGTGTTTTGCTTTTCAGAATTTTCATTTTAAAACTAGTTCTTAAGATCCTGAGACACTCGTACTGGTCACTCACATCGTCCCCTTTTAATGCTTAAACATACTTGTGCACTAAGTCTATTATGAATATCATTTTAACCATTGACTGGTTTTTCACATTTTTCTGTTTCTTCTTACATGTAGAAATTTTTTGTCAGATACTGGACTGCATTGTGTTGACTTTGAATGTGGAATTTCAATATAGTAGGCAGTTAATTTGTTGCTTCATTAGCTCGATGTTTTCAAGACATGTGTTTGAGATTTGTAGTTTGTCTATACTACCGCTATTCCCCTTCCCTCTTACCTTCTGTCTTAGACAGAATCCTGCACTGCATCAGAAATCTCCATTAATCTCACAACTGCTCAATAGCTCTCTCATGCCAAGCCTTCAGGAATCTTTCCTTGCTTGTGGCCTATTTAATATTTGGTCAAAGACTTAAGGTAGCATCTGTGCGAATCCCGAACTGTTTCTCTAAGAAGATTCCTCCTGTTTCAGCTCCTGACCTGGAGCCACCTTAGAAGCCCTGAACTCCAGTTTGTGTGTTCTGCTGAGTGACGCGCTGATCTCTACTTAAGTTTCATCTTTCTGCACTGTGGCCCCAGAAGTGCTTCCAGGCAGAAAATCTGGATAGAGAGAGATCTTTTTAGAGGCTCTGTAAGAGTCTTTCTCTTTGCCTTTTAAAACTATATGCTTATTTTTCTTTGAAAAACAAAATAAGAAGGTTAAATAGCTTGTCCTATGCAGATCCTCGATTTAAACTAAAATTTGTTTATTGCCAAAGCTTGTAGTCTTACCCAAACTATACGCTGACAATGCCTGGACAAGGCCCGAAATCGTGGCCTGAGGACTTTGACAAATTGCCCGAATATCTTTGGCTCTTTCCTGGAGTGGATCAGATTTTATGGAAACCAGACTGAAAGGTGGCAGCACTGTGGCTTTGGGACTAGTGGTCTGAGAGCTCCATGAACTACCTGGGTAGGAGGGCCAGTGCCCATGACCGTGGTCTGTTCAGTAGTTTAACCTTCGTGCCTAAATGGCAGCTGGTATCTTCCTGACCAGGACAGCTGTAGCTGATAGAGCTGAGCCTTACTTCTTGGTGGGTAGCAGAGACTTTTGAACTGGACTAAGGTGGTCTCTGATTTTCCATTTACCGAGTTGCTGCAGCGTCCCTGGGAAGCAGCAGGATGGGAATGGCTTGTGGTCAGCGTCTTCTGGGATCTATTCCGAGAACCACCCCAGGGTAGCCACGTGTGGCCCAACTTTCCAGAGTGTGGATCTAGGAAGGGGGCTGTCCTGATCCCTTGTTTGCTGTGTCCCTACAGCCTGCTCAGACATGGGGATGCGTGTTTCCTGCCAGAGGAGTGCCCATGCGCTTGGAAAGGGAAGGAGTATTTCCCTGGGGACCAGGTGACGTCTCCCTGCCATACTTGGTAAGTGAGGACTCTGAGCAGGCTTTGCTTTTTGCTAGGAAGGGAACGGGTATGAAACATGTTACCACAAGTGTAATCTAGCACTCTCTTTCCACTGGTTATATTCGAGTTGCACATTTGTATGTTTTGTAAGGGTTCATGTACGTACCCCGAATATATGTATATAAAATAATATTTTGGAATACTTTTGTGACTACATGAATGTAAGTTTGTCCAACATGTGTACCTGCATAAGCATGAGAATATGTTTACATATTTAAATGAAATGTAAGTGTGGGCACAAAACTAAAATGCATAGACTGCATAGATGAAGATGCATGTATTTGGATGTGGCTGAAAAGACAGACATTCATATATCTGAGTATGTTCATAAATATATACAATTAGATATTTGTGTATATATAGACATGATTTTATATATATATATATATTTGTGTGTATATACATTACCTATTTAGTATATATATGGACATATATGTGCAAAGTACATGATTATATGAGTGCACTAGATAAATATATTTGTGTTAACCTGTGAAAGAACATATATATGCACAAGTGTGTATTTGGTTTTTGCCTGTGAATACATACAAATCTGTATACAAAAGCAAGTGAGTGCATATGTGAGTATCTTTGCACACTATGTTCGGTAATGTATATACACTGGGTGGGAGTATGTGAGTCTAGACTGGGTTCCATGGAAACAGACTCAGATCTGGTTGTGCAGAGGTGCTGGATCATGCAGCAGGAGTAGATGATAGGCAGGGACTCAGCCTTCTGGTGGAGAAAGCACTGGGGAGGGGATGAGAAATAATAAACCGGTGTCCTGATGTTGTAGTCCCTGTTCCAGTGTTAAGAATCAGGCAGGGGTGGCCTAATGTGATCAGGAATCTCCTGGCCCTGGGATCCAAGAGCTCTGCAGAAAATCTCAGGAACTCTCTGTCTTGGAGATCCATCCAAGTAGCTGTCCCCTGATGGTGTTGAAACTGTTGTTTTTCTGGCTCAGAGGATGACCATGGCATTTCTTCCCATGCTAGCATTAGGGTCACAATCAAGCCCATCTGTTCCAAGGCAGTTTCCCCCCAAACTGTCAGGGTGTATCTAGAGGATTAGAGCCCATGCTGTCTGATTCCAGAATCTTCTGAGTTTAATGTCAGGATGCAGAGCTCTGTGAAGGAACGGAAGTGTTTATAGGGTTTTGTGACTTTGGTGGTCCAGGGCTAACCTGGGTGCCAGTATATGTGGTGAGAGATTAGGGCTGGCTGGCCTGGACTTGGCCAAGAGTGCTCTGGGCACAGAGACTGACCTGCTTTTGTCATTTTACTGGATTCCAGACCTATCTTGACCTCTGCCCTAGTCTTGGAGACTGCAATATCCATTTCAGCATCCACTTGAAATCTTGGAGATTTCAACATCCAGTATCTTAATTCCTTCATCTTCTTTCTTTTTCTTTTTCTTTTCGTTCATCTTCTTTCTTCCAATGACCTTTCTCCGCCCTGGTGGAGTAAGTTTTCATCCTATTGCTCTTGTCTTTCCCAGTAACCCAGCAAGTGCACATCCCCTCTTTCAATGCCTTCTGTCTTTCGCTCCACTTCTCCTGTTCCCTGATTCTCTCAATTCTTCAGCTCCACCTGGATTTCTAAACCAGGGACCTTTCTACTTCCCTACTGCTTGTCACTCTGTGTCTTCCCCTCCTTGTTGCATAAGTTCAAGGCCTGGTACTGTCATTGCTTCTTCAGTAACCAGTGCCAGGTTCGTGTGGTGAGAACTTCCAGCCTCAATTCTCTTGTCCTCTCTGGTTTGCCATCATTTGTGTCCCACTTAATCAATTTGTCATTTTCTGTTGGATCATCCTCACTTATCCAACTTCCTAGTAACCTATTTCTCTCCTCACCTTTTAATGCAAAAATTCTTGGAAAATCTTCACTATCTTTGCTATTTTCCAATTTTTTCCCCCAGCCTCCTTTATTTTAGAGGATGCCAGTGATAGGCATTTTCTCCACCATGTTGTCAAAACTGTTCCTGTCAAGGTCACTGGTAAGCTCAGTCTTGCTATATCGGTGTTATTTCTCTGTCCTCATCTTCCAAGGGCTATTAACAGGATTTGACAGTTGATCACTTGCTGGTCATTCCTTCCTTCTTGATGCCTGTATTCCCGTGGCTTCTGGAAGACCACACTCTCTTGGTTTTCCTCCTAACTTTCTTCTTCTCCTTAGTTTCCTTTCCTGTTTTCTGACCTCTTCAGAATGGAGTATGCTGAGGTACCTCTTCTCTCAGCTATTTATACCCATTTCCTTGGTCAACTCACCCAGTTTCATAACTTTAAGGCTACCCATATGCAGGGGGCTCCCAGCTTCCTACCCGCAGACCACAGTAACTCTCTTCTGAACTCACGATGCAGATATCCAGCTCCCTGGTGAGCATCCCCACATGCACGCATGTCTAATGGACGTCTCACACTCAGCACATCTCAAACTGAACGCTTGAGTTTTCCCCTCAAACTTGCTTCTCCCTTAGCCTTTCCTATGAGGGTCAATGAAAACTTAATCCCTCCAGTTACTCAGTCAAACCACCAGAGTCATCCGGGTCTTCTTTCTCATTACCCAGATCCACGCCGTCTGCAGGGGCTCTGCCTTCAGCAGGCACCCCAAATCCGACTACTTCTCCTTCCTCCCACTGCTGTCACCCTTTGCTGAGCCACTGTTGTCTGTCTCCTCCCTGACTTGCTACAATTTTCTCCAGACCTGTCTTTGTGCTTCCCTTTAGGCCCCTTCACTTTAGGCTCAATCCAGCAGCCAGAGCAAAACACAAACCAGTCTCATCATTTCTGTGATTGCATCCTCCAGTGACTTCTTTCATTCTTAGCAAAGGCTGACATTCTTACAGGGCCTTCCTGGAGCCATGTCATTTGGACATCCATCACCTCTCTCAATTCTTGTTCTGCTCTGTTGCCCATGTGCTGTCCATTTTAGCCTAACAAGTCTCCTGACTGTTCCCTAGGGCCTCTTCCCAGAATGCCCTTCTTCAAGATGTCCATATAGTTAACTCTTCCACTTCCTCTAGGTCTCTGCTTACTTTCCCCTCACTGCGCTATTCAAAGTTGTAACCCATTCCCAGTCCCTTCATCCTGCTCCCCCAGAGCATGCTCTACTACTTTCTCATACTAAAATGTATGAGAATACACTATATACTATGAAATATACTATGTATATTTTTTGTTTATTTTGCTGTGGAGTTCACTGATATATCTCAAATTCCTGGATAAAAGAATGCCTGGGATACCATAGGCACTTAATCTTTATTGAATGAAGAAATTTAGTGATAAGAATATGAAATTTGGAGTCACAAAGACCTAGGTTAAATCTCAGCTCTATTACTTATTGGCTGAGTGTCCTTAACCTCTGTAGGTCCCATGTCTCCTGCAGAAAATGAGGTCACAGTCACGTTCTCCTTGCTTCTGTTGGGGGTTGGTGATATCTGTTGACCCCTTACCCAGTGGTACACAGGATGCATTCAGCAGGCAATGGCTATCAAGGGTATTTGGGTGTCAGCTGGAGTGTGGCCCTCGAGCTTGTCGCGTGTGTTTCAGCACCTGCCAGCAGGGCTTGTTCCAGTGCATCCTGCACCCCTGTGCCTCCACGTGCACTGCCTACGGTGACCGGCATTACCGCACCTTTGATGGGCTCCCATTTGACTTCGTGGGGGCCTGCAAAGTACACCTGGTCAAGGTGAGTTCCTGGATGTGTCTTGCCCTGCAGACTCCAAGGGAACCCACAGCAGCTGGGCCCAAGGACCTGTTCATGCACTTTCATGCTCTGCTGCAGTTTGGTGCATGACTGGGTGGGAGACGGTGTGGCTACCAGAGCTGGAGGGAACCCCACTGCCTCCCCAATCACCTCTATGCCTCACCCTGTTGGGTCTGAGCAGTTTGCTCTTTTGCAAACTTTGCTCTTTTGCCATCTGTAAGAGAAAGAGTTCATGGTTTTTGAGTTTTTATTACAGTAAATTCCTGACAGTCTACTGAGTCATATTTGTGGGTTCTTTCACTTAATCTCACAGCAACCTCCAAGGTTGGGTTACAGACGAACAACTTGAAAGCTTAAGGAACTTGCCGAAGGTCACCAGCTAATCTACAGTAGCTGGAAAGTTAGTTGCTGTGGAGTCACACCTTAAAGTCCTTGGCTCATCAAGAGGAAGAGGGGTGTGATGTGGGTGGCACAGTGAAGACAAGATCTCCCAGCAGGAGAGAAGGGCACCAACTGTGCAGATGGGACAGTGCTAGACACACCAGGCAACTTGGTTTTGTTAAGGCCTATCTATCTCACCATATAAGAGCAATGGCAATAAAAAGGATGAAACCTTTTGTGCAAGGTGTCTATCTGCGGGATAGGCACTGTACTGGGGTCTTTCACATAATTCCTATAACTCTCCAAGATGAAGATTATTGACTTCATCTTATTTTTTTAGGATTTCAAACATATTGCATATTTGTCACTAAAATTTAAAACAACATAGAAGAGTATATCAAAAACATATATTCCCCTTCACACCTCTTCTGCTCCCATCTCCTGCTACATAATCTCTCCTAACAGGGATAAATCCTGCAAGACCATTTTCCATCATGCATGCACACACATGCACACATGTGCACATACAGTTGTGTGCACACACACTTTATGAGAAGGGGGTTCTGCAATTTGCTTTTTTTCATTTGAAAGTATACCTTGGGCATTGTTAGTATGTATTATTTTCTTTTTAACAACTGATAGTATGTTCTGTGGAAAGAATATACTCTAGTTTGTTTCATTATATCCCATGGATGGGTATTTAGGTAGTTTCCAGTATTTAAATATTAAAGCAGTTAGATATACAGATGTATTTCTAGAGTTTTAGAAGTGGAATTGCTGTACGAAAGATTACATCCTTTGAAATGTTGTTCGGTGCTGGCCAACAGCCCTGTGAAAGAGGCTTACATCAGGAGTGTAGGTAGGGCAGGGTCCCTGTGGACACTAAACATCTCTGTTCTATCAATTGCTTAACTCATCCATTAGCTGCATAGTTTTGGGAGAGTTACTCCATGCTAACACCATATAAGGCACCCAGAAACAAAACTAGCAAAGAACTCAAGTCACCCAAAGTCACACAGCCAACAAAAAGTAGATTGAAACCACTTCAGAGTCCATGTCTCTCCACCTCTACGCTGTCAGCAAGATCTCTTTGTTCCCTGATTTTACTGGATTCACTTTTCTTCTCCTCAGAGCACATCAGATTTCAGCTTCTCTGTGATTGTAGAGAATGTAAACTGCTACAGCTCTGGCATCATCTGCAGGAAATTTATTTCCATCAGTGTCGGGAACTCACTCATCATCTTTGACGATGACTCGGGAAATCCTGTAAGGCTCCAGTGTTAGTGAGGGTTGTGTGGACAATGCAGAGGTTACCAAGGGGCTGGGGCAGGAGAGAACTGAGGGCTGCGGTGCCACCATGTCAGGGGCTAAGGCTCAATTTCTTGGCTGGAATCAGGAACAAAAAAAACTGATGTCACTGCAAGGGAGGCAGAAGCATTGGTGATGTCCTGGAGTTGGGAAAAGCTTTGCGGCTGATGTAGGTCCTGGGGACACTCAGGCCTCAATACTGACCACCTGTCCTTCTAGAGTCCTGAGAGCTTCCTGGACGAGAAGCAGGAGGTGCATACATGGCAAGCAGGGTTCTTCACACTGGTGCATTTCCCCCGGGAGCACATCACCCTCCTGTGGGACCAGAGGACCACAGTGCACGTGCAGGCAGGACCTCAGTGGCAGGTAGTCACATGGCAGCACACTAGCCAAGCTACTGTGTGTCCTTGGGTGAGCTTTCCCTCTCCAGGGAAGCAAGAAGAGCCTGCCTCTGTCCTATTCACCCCACCCCGCTCTGAGCCCTTCCCCGCTGTCATTGCCCTGTCCTGTTTCACACTGCAGCCCCCAGCAGTTGCCTCTGGGTCCATAGTAGACTCGAGGGCTCATGGTGAGCCCCCACCCATGCTCACCCCTGGTATGTCTGTACTGGTCCGGTGCCCTCTCTTTCAGGGCCAGCTGGCAGGCCTCTGTGGGAACTTCGACTTAAAAACCATCAACGAAATGCGGACTCCGGAGAACCTAGAGTTAACCAACCCCCAGGAGTTTGGCAGCAGTTGGGCCACAGTTGAGGTAAAGCCTCCCCAAGCTAGCTGTACCCCTCACTCGGATGGGCACCGGCTCTGCATGACACTGCTCCTGAGGATGTTCTCTAGCTCCTGACCGGGATCCCTAGCCACAGACTCTGTCTTGTGGCCTGAGAACTTGGCTAAGCCCCAGCGGCAGTGGGGAGGGCTTGGAAGGGGCAAAGTCTCCATCCTAGGAGAGATGGCCACCTTGTGGGGAAGGTGAAGCTCACCGAAGCATGGCCATCTTAGCCATCCCCACGGCTGGTGCCTGGCACTATGTATGGCACAGAGGAGACACTAATACGGGTTGACACCATCCTTGGAAGAGGCTTCTTGGTGGAAGTGGGACTGGGGCTGAGATTAATGGGAAGACCATGTGTGGATGGGTGGATGCATCAGAGAGAAGGCCTCGGGGAGGGAGGAAACCTGGCAGGGGAAGCAATGAGAGGAGCGTTCCTGAAGCTTGGAAGATTCCTGTTGAAGCTGCCAAACTAAGAACTATGGAGGGAAACAGCACCAAATTCAGCCAGAGACCTGGTTTCTTGTCTTGGATCATCCACTAACTTGATGGGTGATCTTGAGCAGATCCTGTCTTCTGTGTGGTTCCCTGTGGAGTGAGGGGGGCTGTGCCAACAGAGGGATGGTACATAGATTTCACTTCATGTGACAAATCTGAGCAGCCAGAAGGCACTGCCTGGGGAGCTGCATTGAGAAATAGTCTTGTATCATGTTCAGCTGGAAGGAGGACTTCGATCTATTATTTCTGTCTGTCATGGGTACAGCAATGGAGAGTGGTGGTATGAATGCTACCTATTTGCCATTCTGAGAGACCTAATCCTCTGCTGAGGAGTAGATGGAGATGAACCTGTGTAGATGGGGCAGGCAGAGCAGTTGGGCATGGCTAGGAGCTCAGTGCAACCCTAAGGTGGGCAAAGCTGTTCCCCTGCCAACTTACCCTTTTGTCATTGCTCACCCCCCATGTTTCTTTATTTTACCTTTAGGCATGTTCTGGGGTGCTCCAGTGGAAATGTGGGCCTGGGGAAAGAGGTTCAACAGACATCAGGAAAATGTGTATTAGTCACCTGTTGCTGTGAGGCAGTGATATTAGACTCAGCAGAATCAACACACACATCTTACCTCAGTTTAATTGGGTGGGGAATCAGGGCACAAAATTTAGTCTTCTGCTTAGTGACTCACAGGCTACATCAAGGTGACAGGCAGGATGGAATTTCTCCTGGAGGGTTCACTGGGGAGAGAATTGCTTCCCTGCCTCCTCCCGTGGCTGTGGGCGGCATTCAGCTCCTGGCGACTGTAGGACTGAAGCTCCAGCTCCCTGGTTAGCTGGTGGGCAGAGGCCGCCGTCAGCCCCCGGAGATGCTGCACTTCAGGCCTTGTGGGTTTTCCGCGCACGCAGCTGCTTGCTTCCTCGAATCCAGCAAGGGAGGGATTCCATGAGCTCTGCAGCCTTACATAACATAACCAGGTCACCGCACACACATAGCCGCGTCCATCCCATCCCTTTGCCAGTTCTCCTGGTTTGAAGCAAGTTGTTGGCCCCTCTCACTCTCACAGGGAGGGGGTTACACACAGACATTACTACTGGGGAGCAGGATCAGGGCAGATGCCCCTGTAACAGGCATGCAGAGGGTGGGGAGCTCAGCAGCACCGTCTCTGCCCTTCAGTGCCCAGACGCCCTCGACTCCCGGGACACATGTGTCCTTAATCCTCTCCGGGAACCCTTTGCCAAGAAGGAGTGTGGCATCCTGCTCAGCGAGGCGTTTGAGACCTGTCACCCTGTGGTGAGTGGGCCCCCACTTCAGCCCCTCCTGCTTCCCTTCCCACTCTCTCAGGCCCCTTCTGCTCTCAGAGCTCCCCGTACCTTGAAGAGACACCTCAGGTCCAGGGAGGGGACCCACGCCTGCCACTCCCCTGCCTCCAGTCTGCCTCTTTCCTCAGATGACGGGGCACAGTCTCTGTGCCCTCCGTGTGCCCATCTCGGCCCGGCTGCCTTCCTCATCAGCGTGCTCTGCTGCAGAACGAACCCACCAGCCTGTCATGTGGCCCTGCCCCTTGCCTCCTCTGCCCAGGGTTCAGGGAGGAGAAAGTGGGTGACACCTTAGGGCTCTAGCCCCCCCCCAGCCGCTTGCCTTTCTCACTGTGCCCTTGCCACACAGCTCCGCCTACACTGTGGCCTCTTCGTGTCTGAGATGGTGGGCAGTAGCCAGAAACCTGCAGGTCTCACCTTCAGGATCTGACCTCTGACTGCTGACTTCTGACCTCCTCCAGGTTGATGTCACTTGGTTTTACTCAAACTGCCTGACGGACACCTGCGGGTGCAGCCGGGGTGGTGACTGCGAGTGCTTCTGTGCCAGCGTGTCCGCCTATGCCCACCAGTGCTGCCAGCACGGGGTAGCCATTGACTGGCGGACTCCCCGCCTCTGCCGTGAGTGTCCCACACCCATCACCCAGGGGGCGGCGTGGGTGAGGGCAGCATTTCCTGAGTACTCAATATGTGCCAGGTACCACCGTATGTGCTTGGTATGGACCGTCCACTCGGGGAACCTGCGGCCCAGAGAGAGTTTCTCTAGTACTCTCGAGGTCACCCGGGTTAGTGGCAGAGCCAGGCCCATCCCAGACAGCGTGGTGCAAACCTGTGCTCTGGACCACTTTGTTATACGAGTTCCAAGCCCAGCGCTGCCATCTTCATGCTGTGTGATTTTGGATAAGTTATCCAGCCTCTCTGGGGTTCAATATTCTTTTCTGAAAAATAGGACTAGACCCACCTAACTGGTTTGTTGTGAGGGTCAAGCAGGTGATGACTATAAAATTCCTCTGTAAGAGGCAGCATCTACCCACTCACTCAAGCAGTGGTGATCTGCTAACATTGTTGATTAAACACCTCTACCAAGTAAATAAACAGACAAATGAATAAATATATGTACAGCACCGGGACTGAATGAGGGCCTTTGCACTGAGCTACACTCCCAACCTCTTTTTGTTTTTTCACTTTGAGACAAGGTCTCCTTAAATTGTTAGATTGCTAAGACTGAGCTCAAACTTGTGATCCTCCTGCCTCAGCCTCCCAGAATTCTGAGACTATAGGCATGCACCACTGCACCAGAAAATATGAAAATATTTTGAGCACACACAAAGGCACACACATATATATAAAACATATTTCCCATAGCATAGAGGTATATTTAAAAACTTACAAACTGATTAAAGTTAAATTAATATTAACTATTAATATATTAAATATAATATAATTAATGCATATTAAAATAGAAAAACTAATGTTGAAAAGATGAAATAAATACACAGAAGGCTGAATTATTAATTAATTACTTATTTGTTCTTGCAATGGATTTTCCCTCTGTGAATGCACCCATGGAGAGTACACAATGGTGATGACCAGGTCCTTTGCCAAGCTGGGGTGACCTGGGCACTGTCCTTGCACTGTGAGCTCCCTGTCTGCAGCGGGGGTGAAGGCAGCAGGCCTACCTTGCCGAGTGCGGGAAGAGTTAAGTGATCCGTGAGGTGTATGTGTTTTTGAGTGGGTGTTGGCATGTCTGAGCCCTAAGGGCTCTGACAAAGGACCTCTGGAAGAAGATGGGGAGCAGCTGCCTTGACCTCCCTCTCCTCTGCTGTTTGTCCCAGCATCCTGCCTTTGCCACAAATGCCCTGTCCCCAGCTGGTACCCTCTCCCTCTACTTCTTGGATGACTAAACTTCTGGAAGGAGGGGCACCCACTCGTGCAGGAGCCAGACCTGGGGGGCATCGTTTAATAACTTGCACTAGAACGAGCTGCTCCTGTGGGGCGTGAGAGTAAGGGACCACCAGAAAACTCAGGAATCAAGCACAGTGACATTTGGATGCAATATTTTTTAAAAAACTAAAATGTTACAAAAATATCCTAGATTAACGAGTTCTCAAAGGATCAATATTACTGATTTTCCCTTTTGCTTTGTGTTCTGCTGTGGTCCATGGAACACCATTATGTGACCTGGTCTTTATTTCAAACTTTTGATATTTTATCTGGGATCATTGTTAATTTTGATATGTTAGAAACATTGTATGGAAAGTAGTATTTCTCATGTCAGTCTAAACACACATGAGGAAATGTTCTCCAGAAATTAGTAAGTTAGTTTCGGAACAGCGGAGCATCAGAATGAGACTATACCAGCCATAATAAGCAATGGGTGTCTCCAAAAACACTAAGGCCAGCAGGGGCGCTTTCCAAAGCAGAGTGAGGAGAATTATATGAGATATTTTGAAACAGCAATCATTGGTTATAAGACGTGAAATCTCAAAGATGTTCAGGTATTAATGACAAGTTTAGTGCCAGTCCAAAGGTAAACAGACCATTATAGGACAGATGTCCTTGCAGAAGTGTTCTTTGTGCAAGTTTTGTGATCTTTGTGCAATGTCGTGGCTCTGGACAATCTTTTATGACTGGGTCGTATTACCAGGTGTTCCTGTGCGACGGCCCTTCCTTCATGCTCTCCCGCCTTTATTTGCTATTTCATGCTAGCTGTTCGGGGTTGACACAAACGACTCCATTTTAATTCTGACAAATTTTGCAGTCTTAACTACTGAGGTTTTGGGGGCCCCTTTAAATTGGGTACTGGCAGTGAGCACTTTGCCTGACCCAGGGAGTCCAGGTGGGTGCCGGTAGTGGTCCCACTGGAGAGGAGGACCCTCAGTTAAGGTATATGTTAAGGTAATTTACCCGTGCACCCAACTGATGAGTGAGAGAGGTGGAATTTGAACTGTGGTCTGACCCTACAGAGCTGGCTTCTAATAACTCTCCTGGGTCACCTCCCATTGCCTGGGTACACACCTGAAACTTGAGACTTGGCTATATTTTAGTTTTTAATTCAAACATTTCATCCACAAATGCACGGCCGGTAGACTCCTGGCTCCTAGTGCATTTAAAAGAATGCAGTGAAAGTGTATTGGCCATGGGGTTGAGGCCTGGGGTGGAGTTGATGGCTCTCTGGAGACCATGGTTACCAGTAAAGCAGGTCCTCTTCAGCCTGGTTCAGTCCAGCTGGCTCCTGTGCACCTAGGAACCCACAGCCAAGGCCCCAGGAGAGCAAGCTGTGGTGCCAGGCTGTGCCACAAGGGGGCGCGCTGAGTCCATGCTTGCAGGAGCTTGTCGTCTCCGGACTGTTTGGTGGCGGCTTCTCTGCTGAACTAAGGATGCTGCAGAGGGAGGCACCTGGTCCCCTTCCCACCTCAGGCTCTGGGAAGAAGACCATCCTTGAATTTTGAAGTTTGAAGATCAAGACAAGCCCTGCTCTTGAGGAAGGAGGGAGGCTGGGATGCCAGGGGCCCTGGCTCTGGCCATCTGTTCCAGGCCACACTGGTTGTTAACAAGTCTCTGTTCTCTCTTTCAGCATACGACTGTGATTTCTTTAACAAAGGTGAGCCCGTCACCCCCAACTGATCCTCAGGGCCGGGGGCACTGCCAGCCCTGCTTTTGTGCCATATCAGCCCAGCCTGTCTGAGGGTCCGCTGCCCTGGAAGAGCTGTGACATGACATGACAAGAGCTCTCTCCATCATGCAGAGACCCCGACCGTGCAGGGCCCAGGGATGTCGGGGGACTGCGTGTTGTTATTCCTGAGGTTCCCGTGTGGAACCAGAGATTGGGCTCACCCAGAGCGGCTTCACCGGGAGGGGAAAGCCCCATATACACCGATGTGCCAGCTCCGCAGCCCCCTGTGAGCTCCACAGACCCAAAGAGCGGTCATCTCAGTTCCCTGAGATTGAGAGTTGGCAAAAGCAAATGCAAATTGCTCCTTCTGAGGAAGGCTGGGGCAGAGCATACAGCCCGTCAGATCCATCTTCAAATACAGCGGAGGTGACCAGGCAGTAATATGTGCTTTAACATCTAGATTATTAGTGAGGGCGAAAAGACAGGTCACAGCTGAGGACCTGAAGAAGATTAGTTTCCAGTGTTAGAGCCACTTAGTCCATTTTTCACTGGGTTGAAGGGGCAACAGGAGGTGGGAGAACCTGCCCAGGATAGTTCTTGATGCTGAATTTCATCCATTTGGGCCAAGGCCAGGTTCGGGCAGAGTCACATGTGCATCCATCCTTAGTCCTGTTCACCTGACTTCCAAGCCCCGGACCCCTTCCCCCCAGGCGCCACTGCTCTGGAGCCAGGCTATGTGGGCACAGGACAGACCTTGTCCTCAGTTTTCTGCTTTATCTGACTTTGGTTTGAGAAATTCCTCCCTGATGAGAGTATGGTGGGTGGGACGGAAGGGACAGACTGTAGACAAGGACACCAGCAAGGGGACTTGCGAGGTGAAGGCTGGATCAGGGCGTGGCACAATAACACAGAGATGAGCCAGCCAAAAGGGTAGCCCCTGGGGGCCCCTGGGGGCCTCAAACCTTTAACTCCTAAAGGATGTGTCTGTAAGGGGGAGAACTGCAGTTTCGGGAACAGGCAAGGTCACCCTGACATCAGGCAAGACATTTAAGCAAGAGTCTGAGCAGAGTCTTCTCCCTTCTCTGGCATTTCGGGTGGCAGTAACTGGCAAAGGACAAGCTGTTTCTAGCATCTTCCACCTACCCCTCCACCCACCCACTGATCCATGCCTTGCTCTGTTCCTCTACAACATTTTCTCTAGTCTGGGCCCTCGTGGGGTGCCAGAATGTCCGTGGTAGATGGGACCTGTCACAGCCGTGTGCTGGAGCTGGCCTGCAGCAAGTGTCTCTGGCTCCACATTCAGCTGGTAGTTTGGAATTAGCCACCGCTGGGAGTATTTACACGGTGGAAATCAGCAAACATACGTTGTTTGTTTGGTTGGTTATTTATTTTCTTTTTCTCTTCCTGAGTGCTGGGTGTTTACCGTTTACTGGCACAGCACTGCCTGCCTCACAGCTAGTGGGAAACACAGACGTGAACCCCCAGGTCAGATCCTCATCATAGAGCGGTGACCACTGTGTGGCCTCTCCAAAGAGGAGGAAGGACACTATGTGTGAGAGACAGGAGAGGGTGCAGGGAGAACTCACCACGGAGGTGACATTTCAGCTCGTTCCTAAAGACTGAGTAGGTGTTTGCCGGGCACAAAGCAGGGAGCCTGCTCAGAGCGGTGGAAGAGCACGCTGAAGGCACAGTTAGGACACAGCCTGGCTCTTTCAAGGAAGCACAAGAGAAGTGCAGTGTGGCAAAAGCCAGGGAGTAGGGGGTCCACAGGGGGATTGGATCAGGGGCAGAGAGCCCCTGGACTCAGACTGGGACACCTGGGTTCTATCCTAAAGGCCAAGGGGAGCCAGAGGTGAGTCCCCAGGAAGCATGGTCGGAAAGAGACTCAGGTGTCGTGGGGAGGAGGCACTGGAGGGCAGGGCCACACCAGAGGCAGGAAGGCGTTTGGCTGGGAAACCCATGCCCCACTCCAGCTCACACCTGTAACTCCAGGAACCCCCCTGATATGAAGGAGATACACGCTTAGCATAAACATCTCAGCACGAACACTGAGCGTGACCTATCTGCATCTTCAGGCCGTGGGTGGGGAGAGGCCAGGTGTGCTGTCGCCTCTCCCAGGTGCCTCTGAATGGAGTGGTGGCTGTCATGGTCATGTGTGAGGAGTTAGATGGGCACTGAGACACATTCGGGGACCCAGATGTCCCCAGAGTGGCCTTCTTCCTACACTCCCTGTGGAATGACTCGATGCTACACTGACAGCCTGGAGTTTTGTCCCTTCCCTCTCATGCACGTCAAGGTCTCTGCAGCCTGGATCCGAAGCCACCCCAGCCCCCACACCACCCCTGGACCCGAAGCCACCCCAGCCCCCACACCACCCCAGGTCTTTCCTCCTTCCCCCTCTGACAGGCATGGGAAGGTGGGGTGGGAGCTGGGGCTCTGACTGGACTCTTCTCTCCAGCACTAGGTAAGGGCCCCTATCAGCTGTCCAGTGTGGCAGCCAGCGGCGCCCTGGTGACCATGAAGGCGGTGGGCGACGGCATAGCCCTAGTAAAGGCAGAGGAGGTGGCGCCAGGGGACATCTCCAGCTTCCTGCTGACAGCTGCTCTGCACAAGGCCGCAGCCCATGGTAAGCACCCCAGCCCTGGCCCAGGCCCCAGCCCCAGCCCAGTCCGTCTCTTTTGGGAGGGAGGCAGGTGCTGGAGGAGGAGAGGGCGCCGAGGCCCTGAGCCAACTGCGTGCCTGGAGGGACGGGGCTCAACAGCTGCCTCGTTCCTGGCTCAGCCAGGGCTTCTTGGTCAGTTTCTTAGCCTGGGTGGAAAAAAAAAAAGGATCCTTTCCAGAAAATACTAGAAGGCCACGCCCCAGATGGACCTGTCACTCCTCACACACCTCACTGTGGGCGACCTGTGGTCAGAAAGCCCAGGAGCAACTCTCCTCTTCCTCCCTCCTCTTCCCTCTTTTCTCCATGTCTTCCCCCAGCCTCTCCTCGCCCTCCTGTCCCCCACTGACCATGTACTCTCAGATTAGGCACACAGCTGGGCACTGGGAATTGGGGTGTGATGGATGCAGTCCCATGGGGAAACTGACATGGCCGAGGCAGTCACAGCATCCGAGGGGACACTGAGAAAAGCCCCTGGCTCAGTCTGGGGGAGGCAGAAGTGGCTGCTTGGAATAAGCAACATCACCTTAAAGGGCAAGCATCCTGAGGGTGCTGTAAGGGGTTGGGGGGACAGTGTGGCTCCTGCCCAGCCTATGTGCAGCTGAGGTCCCCAGCAGTGGGGGACACTGGTGGTGGTGTGAGCCCAGGTACAGGAGGAACACAGGACAGAATCACATGGCTGCATGTGGAGGCCTGGGAGAGACGAGCTGGGCGCCCCCAGCCCCCCAAGACAGTATTGGTCGTGATAGGAGGGAAGGGGGTCTCAGACCTCTCAGAGACCAGGCCGTCGGCTTAGTGGGAGATTTCTGATCTTCAATCATTTTAGTACAGGAATAAGGTGTGTGTGTTGGGGCGGGTGCTGGCTTCCCTGCAGTTGCTGTCTCCCCAGTTTGTAAGTGAGAGAGCAGAGGCTGGAGCTGTTAGGTGTTCATCCAAGGGACCTGGGCTCCTCAGTGCCGGGAGGAGCTGGGCTTTGGGCTCCGGGCTCTGTTTTCCAGACTGCTATGCCATGCCACTCTCAAGTTAAGAAGAAACACGTCTTGGAGAAGCAAAGGTGACAGTCACTTGAGAGTTTTGAGTTAAAAGGAGCCTTTGCACCTTCAGGTCTGGGCTCAGCCCTTCTCCAGTGAACAGGACTTCAGGAAAATGGCTGAGAAACCATGGTCCGGCCCAACCCTGAAGCCACGGCTCTGACAGGGGTTAACACAGCCTGAGCCAGTGCTCCGCCCTCGGGCCAGCTCCGTGAGCCACCCTGGGGCCCACTGTGAAGATCTTGGGTGCGGCTTTTGCCCTCCAGGCCTCAGCCCTGCCCCTCTGGCCATTGTCAGCTGGGTCATTGGCCCTTGAATGTTGTCTGTGGATCCCCAGTGCTTAGGACGGCGCCTGGCACACAGTGTAGCTGCTGCTGTTGCTGCAAGAATGAAGTCTCCACTTCACTGGGTTCCCACAGGAATTTTTCACTCCCTTTTTTTTATTGATGATACAGGTTTATGGGTTTCCTTTTGGCAGATTTGTACACACACATAGCATGCTTTGGTCACTGAACCTCTCCATTGTTCCCTGCCTTTCCCCTCGTTGTACCCTCTTCCCCCTCGCTTTATTCCCTTCCTGTTGTCTAATAAGGGTTTCCCTTCTACTTTCTTGTCATCTTTTTTAGATTCTACATGTTAGGGACAGCGGGTGATCTTTGTCTTTCTGAGACTTTTATTTCACACAACATGATGTCCTCCCAGGCCACCCACTTTCCTGCGGGTGACAGAATTCTATGCTTCCTCAAAGCGGAAGGAAACTGCACTGTGTGAACATACCACATTTTCCTTATCTGTGCTTCTGTGGATGGGCCCCTAGGGGGTTCCATATCTTGACTATTGTGAGTTGTGCCACAATAAACATGGGTATGCAGGTATTCCCCAAATATGCTGACTTTAACGCCTTAAGTATATACCAAAGAGTTATATAGTAGGGTCGCATGGTAGGTCTTATCTCTTTATTTATTTTTGGTGTTTTTGTTTTGTTTTGAGACAGAGTCTTGCTATGTCTTGCTGTGTAGTTCAGGCTGGCCTCAAACTCACAGCAATCCTCCTGCCTCAGCCTTCTGAGTGCTGGGATTACAGCCGTGCTCCACCATACCCAGTTTTATTTTTGTATTCTTGATCTGATTGGATGAAATAGAACCTCAAAGTAGCTTTGATTCACTTTTCCCTAATGGCTAGAGATATTGAGTGTTTTTTTCATGTAGTTATTGGCTATTTGCACTTCTTCTTTTGAGAAGTGTCTATTCAGTTCATTTGCCCATGTACTTATCGGGCTACTTGATTTTGTGTGTGTAGGTTAAGTTTTTTTGTGTTCTTTATATATTCTAGATATTAATCCTCTGTTGAAAGAATAACTGGTAAATATTTTCTCTCATTCTGTAGAATCTCTCTTTACTCTGTTAATTGTTTCTTTTACTGTACAGAAACTTTTTAATTTGATATAATTTCATTTGTTGATGCAGTACTACTGGAGCCCTGTCCAGGAAATGTTTGTCTGTACCTATGGCTTCAAGTGTTTCCAATATGTTTTCCTTTGGCAGTTTCAGGCCTCTGGGTCTTGTACTTAGGATTCTGATCCATTTTGAATTGATTTTTGTACAGGGTGAGAGATGGGTATCTAGTTTCAGTCTTCTACAATGCTATATCCAGTTTTCCCAGCATCATTTGTTTAAAAGGCTGTCTTTTGGCCAACAGATATTTTTGGCTCCTTTGTATAGAATCAGATGGCTGGGGCTGCATGGGTTGTTTTCTGTGGCCTCTATTCTGTTCCATTTGTCTCTGTGTCTATTTTTTTGCCAGTACCATGCTCTTTTTTGTTACTATGGCTTTTATAGTGCAATTTGAAGTCAGATATCATGAGCTTCCAGCCTTGCTCTTTTTGTTTGGGTTGCTCTGGTAATTCTGAGTTTTTTGTATTTCCACATAAATTTTAGGATTGGTTTTTCTAATTCTGTGAAGCACATCATTGATATTTTGATGGGATTTCATTGAGCCTATAGATTGCTTTTTGTAATACAGTCATCTTGACAATATTCATTCTGCCAGTCCATGAACATGGGAGTCCTTCCATCTTCTGGTGTTTCCTTCGGTTTCTTTCTTCAATGTTCTGAAGTTCTCAGTGTAGAGATCTTTCACCTTTTGGTGAAATTGATCCCTAGGTATTTCATTTTATTTGAAGCTATTGTGAGTAGAATTGTTTTCCTGATTTCTTTCTCAGCCAGTCTATTATCAGTTTTGTTTTGTTTTGAGACAGTAAAACTATAATATTTTAAGTGCTGATTTTACATCCTGCTATATTGCTACAACCCTGAGAGTCTTTAGGATCTTCTAAGTATAGGATCGTATCATCTGCAATCTAGTGTAATCTGACTTACTTTTTTCCTATTTGTATTCTTTTTTTCTCTTGCCTAATTGCTGTAGCTAAAATTTTAAGAACTATACTGATTTCTATATTGAGTGAGTGGTGGGAATAGACTTGTTCCTTATCCCGAAGGAATTTAACAGCAGGCAAGAAAAGGCTTCCCTGGCCTAGGAAGCCATTTATAAAGAGCAGTTGTTCTTAATGTCAATAATGAACTCTTCCTCTGCTTGCTGCATGCCTCTTGCTGCCTAGGGAAGTATAAGGGGACATAGTAGGTGGGTGAGAGGTGACATCGTACCAAGCTATAGCCAGGCTTTCCACACATCCCTTGTTGCCTGCCTCTGACCACAACCCATATGGGGACCTGGGACTCAGACCCAGGGACACTTCATATACCTGCTTGTGGATTTGGAACTCTGGGGATCTCTGGGACCCTGGGGGAGGGGTGGGGATTTGCCACCTGGAAGCCACCCTGGTGCCCTAGAAATTGGCTCTCTGAGCCAGGAAATGAAACACAGATTCCTGGTCTCTGGATAAGCTTTCTCTCTGGGACTGTTTTGCCAGTTGGGGTTGGCCCCCAGCTCTGACCTGCTAGGATTCTAAGAGGAGCAGAACCAAAGTGAGGACACTGAAACCCGGCAAGTCACCAAGCCCCAGCTTGTCCCATATGTCCCAAAGCATGCAGCTCCTTCAGGGTAGACATTGCTGCTTGCTTTGTTTGCTGCTGAAGCTTGGGCATTTGAAATAATACCAGATACACAGCAGGCTCTCAGGAGTGTTTGCAGAAGGAAGAGGGAAGGAAGGAGTGGAAACAGGGCTGGGAGAGGAAAGACTGGCCATGTTCAGGAGCTTCTGTGACCCTTCACATCCCCCAGACGGAGGTGGTATGGGCAGAAGGTAGGGCAGCAGGCAGAAGGAGGAGGGCACAGATTGACCGCTGGGGCTGTCATCCTAGTTACTGAGTGCTGGATGCCTGTGTGCTGACCTTATCCATGTGGCTCTGTGCAGATCCAGACGTGGTTTCTCTGGAGGCCGCGGACAGACCCAACTTCTTCCTGCACACCACGGCCAATGGGTCGGTGGAGCTGGCTAAGTGGCAGGGCGGCGAAGCTTTCCACCATCGTGCCTCCTTCTCGCTGCACCGGGGGACATGGCGAGAGGGCCTGGTGGCCCTGGAGTCCCTGGCAAAGCCTGGCTCCTTCCTCTACGTGTCAGGGTCTGTGCTGGCCTTGCGGCTCTATGAGCACACGGAAGCATTTCGCAGGGGCACACTCTTCCGCCTCCTGGGTAGGTGCCCACCCACCACCATCCCAGGTCCGCAGCATGAGATGCTCATTCAACCTCTCCTTGCCCTCTTCCCACTGCCCACTTCCAGTTACTCCAAGAGATAGAGTCCTCATGCTCCTAGCACACGGAGGTCACAGGGGCCACTTAGGGATGGGCAGTGGTGACCTCCGTGTTAGTGGACTGTGTGGCTTGGGGCCCAGCCAATTTCCTGGGTCCTACCTACTTTCCCAGGCCAATTACATGGGCTAAAAATACATGGCCTTTGTGGAAGTAAGGGGAGAAGAGATCCTGGCGACAGCTTGGGGAGCCTGCAGCTCAGATTTCTTGGGATGTCTGTCTGTGAGCTTAAGGATGGCTCTCTGGGGCCAGCTGAGCAGCCAGCTGCCTCCCTCCCCATGGGGGGCCCAGCACCCTGGGCACTGATGGGGCAGCTCCCTGCTCTTTCCTACCAAGACCAAGGCTCAACCTTGGTCCTCACCAAAACGCCATCTTCGGCCTAACTAAGAGGAGGCATGCTTACATCCAGCTGTCATGGGTGAGTCCCCCAATGACGCCTACCCAGTCATCCTCAGCTGTGACAGCAGAACTCTAACCTCCTCTGGAAGACACTGGAGCACAGTGGAAAGAGCTCAGATTTTGCAGCTGAACATCCCTGGGTTCAAATTATAGCCCTGTCCCTGGCACCTACAGAGGGCTCTCCTTGTCTTCATTCTGTGACTCACCTGTAAAATGCCTCAAAAGGATCCAAGGAGTCTTGACTGGCCCTATGGGCATCACTCTGGGCCTAACACATAGCAAGTGCACCCAGGTAACAGTTCTTGGCTCAGTCTCCAGGCACAGTGTGGGACTCAGGGTGTCAGAGGGGCTAGCAGGGTGGAGCTTCTCTCTCCAGCCTTCCACAGAGCCTGCCCATACCTCCCTGCGAGGCTGTGGGTTCAGAGGCTGGTCCTTTGCCCAACTCCAAGTCCCCTCCTCATAGGCTGCAGACCTTTCCTTCATTTATCAAGGCGCTGGCCACAGGGCATCTTTTGAGACCATCTATCACCCTTGGATAAGTTTATTTTCCCTCTATCATGTGTTTACAAAACCCTCTGTAACCTGGGAGTAGTAACAGTGGCTACTTAGTTAGGGTGACTGGGAGGACGAATGAGTGAGCACGCACAACCTCTTGTGTGGAGCACTTGGTGCTGTTTAAGAGGCAGCCGCCAGCGCCCTGCTCATTAGCATTAGCCCAGCTACCGGGCCAAAAGGACCGTGCTCACACGCACTCAAAGGCTTCTCCAGGGAGGCCCCTTGGGAACAGAGGCAACGTTGGGAGAGAGTGGCCCCTTTGCCTGTCAATGACCAGATGCCCAGGAGGGCCTTGGGCTCAGCTGAGAAGAGTCCCCGGCACCTCACCTCACACCTCAAGAGAGGGTTTCTTGCTTCTATGGAGGTTGCTGGTGGCCCAGCCAGAGCCAGGGTAAGGGGAGGTCGTGCAGGGCAAGCCCGGCACCAGAGAGGAGGGTGATGGGGCAGCTGCATGGAGAGCTCGGGAGCCCAGGTGTTCTCTTTACCCCCCCAAAGCCGAGCTGCAACTTCCCGCCAGATCCCACCCCAGGCTCGGCCCTACGCCAGGTTTGCAGCACCCAGGCCTTACGGTATTAATCCATCACCAGGGAGACAGCCCCTTCTTCCCTCCTCCTGTGTCCTCTCAGGCAGAGAGGGCCTTGGCCAGGTGCTTGGGCACTTCTGTGCCCTGGCACCTTACTCAGAGCTGGTGTCTGGCCTCACTCATTCCAGACTCTGGGGCGGGTCACCTTTCTAGATGCCAAGCCTTTGGGGGCCGCCTACCCCATCTGTGAATGGCGCTATGATGCCTGTGCCAGCCCCTGCTTCCACACCTGCCGGGACCCAGGCGCAGCCAGATGCCAGGATGTGCCCAGGTGCGGGGGGGAGGGACTGTGTTTGTGGCATCAAGACGTGTGCACCAGTGTGCTTGAGCGTACATGTGTGCATGCTTGTGCACACCTACACACATGAACAGGCTTGTATGCAGTCTGTGAGCCTGAGTGTGAGTGCATGCTAAGGTACACATGTGTGCTTAGATACACCCGACCTGTGTGTGACTCCTTCATGTGTATGGGGATGTGTGGCCAGGCTAATTGTGCCTTTATCTATGAGTGTGCCATGTGATATGCATATCTGTTTGTGCATGAGGGACACAGAGCTGAATCTTGAGTGTGTGTTTATGTATAAGTACGCGTGGCTGTACGCAGCTGTGTGTATATATGTGTGTGAGCTGTGTGTACGTGGATGGTGTGTGCAGTGGTGTGTGTGCACGAGTGTGTATACACTTATGATTGTGGGGCCTTCTGAGTGTGTGGTATGTGTGTATATGTGTGTGTGTGTGTGTGTGTGTGTGACTATTTTGGTATCCTGTAGGCTTGAAGGGTACACATGAGGCTGTGTGATCTGTACCTAGGTGGCAACATGTGAGCATGTCACATGTGTGTGCATCAGCATGTCTTGTTCATGTGTGTCTCCCTCTCAGCCAGAGGTGGGGATAGGTGTGTGCACAAGTACCCTGCATACATATTTGTGAATATGTGCACGTGCAACAGGTCTCCGTGGAGGGTCCTGTGACAGGGTACGTGCTAAGCATGTATACACACATGTCCTAAAGAAGGATGAGACCTGTGTTCTATCCAGGTGAAAAGGAGTGACCAACCCATATTCTAGACCTTTAACCCATTCCCTGCTCCCTCCCCAGGGTAGAAGGCTGTGTTCCTGTGTGCCCCGTCCCCAGAGTCCTGGATGAAGTCACGCAGAGATGCGTCTACTTGGAGGACTGTAAGTGGCCTGACCTTCTCCTTCCTCCCCCAGGTTCCAAGTCCCCAGGTCTCACCCAGCCAGGCTGCTTAAGTCTCTTGGCTCTGGGCAGGGAGGAGTGCAGGGGCAGAGCCCGGGCCTGCTGATGTCTCTGAGATTTTCCAAAGCCGGGGCACAGGCTCCTGGCTGCCTACAATGGAAGCTGCCTTCTCCCCATCACCTCCGGCCTCACCCTTCAGTCCTGCCCAGGGAGGCGGCCTGGGTCAGCAGTGCCCCACCTCTTCAACTTCTTCTCACTTCTGTCCATCCCAGGTGTGGAGCCAGCTGTGTGGGTTCCCCCAGAGGCCCTTGGCAATGAGACTCTGCCTCCTGGACAAGTGCTGCCCACTCCTAGTGACAAGCGACCACAGCTGCAGCAGGAAACTCCCACGGTCTCCACGCGCAGACCAGCCCTCGCCCCAGCAGCCTCCTTCACTGCAGTCCTGAACCCACTGATGGCAGCCACTGAGGGGCCAGTGGTGTCCCCAGGCCCCACACAGTCTCAGTGGCCTCTGGGGCTTACCACCTCCAACGACTCTGTGCACCCCACAGAGGCCCCAGCCAGCAAGGGAGTGACCACTGGTCTCCCAGCCACCCCCCACCTCTTGGGCTCCTCACCTCTGCCCCTCTCTCTGCGGACACCCACATCTGGCTTGGCATCAGGTGCCATGGAGACAACCAGGGTGACTGTGACCTCTGCAGGGAGCCCCAACATCACAGTCTCCTCCCGGTCACCCCCTATCCCACGCTTCCCGCTCATGACCAAAGCTGTGACGGTCCCAGGTCATGGCTCCCTGCCTGTCAGGACAACAGCCCGGCAGCCATCCTTGCCACCCCGTCCCTCCTCCAGGCCTGTGGCTCCCCCTGGGGTGACCTCCAGGCCCCCTACCTCCTCGGGTTTCCACAAGGCTTTGCTGACACCTATAGTAACTGAGGCCATGAACAAGACAGAGATCCCCCAGGCTCCCCAGGTCCAGAGCAGCAGCAGCCCAGCTGTGGCCAGCACAGGAGCAGGACAGGGTCCCGTCAGTCCCTTTGCCACCAAAGGCATGGAGGAGATGCCATCAACAGGGAAGGGTGAACCTGGGCGTGGCCAGCCCACAGGCCTGCCGGCAGCCCTGCATCCAGTCCCCACAGCACTGCCCCGCCCAGCCCAGCCCAGCACCGCAGCCACTGGGCCTGCAGCCCCAGCCCCTGAGACCCTGGCTGCTGCCAGCCTGTCCACAGTTGCTCGGGGGCTGGGAACCACAGCTCTCTTGTCTCTGGAGTCAACACAGCCATCCCAGCTCCTCTCCGGCCTGCCTCCTGACACCAGCCTGCCCCTAGCCAAAGTGGGCACATCTGCCCCAGTGGTCACACCTGGCCCCAAGGGCTCTGCCACCATCCCTCCACATCATCCTCGGGCCACATCTCTGGCAGTGCCCTTGACTCCTCCTGGTCAGATGCTCAGCCCTGCACTACCGGTCACCCTGGATGTGGGGGCCCAGGTGCACCCATCCAGTCACAAAGCCCCTCAGGCAACAAGCATGGCTCCAGGGCTGCTTCCTGGAGCCACACTGCCAGCCTCTGGAGTCGTGACTGTGGCTGCAGGGGTAGCCCAGAGAGTGTCAGTTGTCCCACAAAAGAGCACCACACAGAAAATGACCATCATGTCTGAGCATGTGTCCCTGCCCACTTCCATCTATGGCTCTGGCAAGGGGGAGCCCACCGGCTTTACAACAGCCATGGCCCACACTCTTGCTCCCTTGGTGACCGAGGCTGAGGGCCCGTGGGCTGGGGTAGGGTCACTGGTGCCCACATCCCATGCCCTGAGCCGGGTTTCAGCCAGGACAGCCTCCCGGGAGAGCTCACTGGTTCTGCTGCCTCAGCTGGTGGAGGCCCACGGAACCCCAGCAGGACCCCAGCTTCCAGTGGTGCCCATGGGTGAGGCCACCACGGAACAGTCTGGGCGCTCAGCCCCAGCACATGGCATCGCAGCGGGCTCAGCTGAAACTTCAGCTACCACCCTTGAGGCCAACACGTCTACCACCTGTGTTGTGAGTTATCTGTTGGGGTCGTTCCCCTGTCTGTAGACGCTTCCTCCACGCCTTCCCTCCCCTGTGTTCCTGGTCACCGCAGGCTCATGCTCCTGGGCCCATGGCAGCCTCCCTCCCTTAACCAGCAGCCAGGCTGCAAGAAGGGGGTGGAGGCACTGTGCTGTGGCACATGCCCGGTGGGTGGAGGGTGAGGCACCATTCCCTACTGGTCTTGCACTGTTCCAGCAGGCTTGGTGCTGGGGAGGGGGCTGCAGCCCTCAAGGTAAGCACTCACCTGTCCCTCTGCTCTGTGCCCCAGCCCATTGCCGAACAGGACTGTGTCCGCCACATCTGCATAGAGGGCCAGCTGATCCGTGTGAACCAATCAGAGCACTGTCCCCAGGGTGCCAGACGCCCTCGCTGTGGGGTCCTGGGCCTTGCAGTGCGGGTGGGCGGGGACCGCTGCTGTCCCCTCTGGGAGTGTGCCTGTGAGTCATGGGTCAGCCTTTGGTCCCCCTACCCCCTTATCCCAGCATGACCTGCACCCTTGATCTGTATGCTCCTCCGCCTCCCCTTCCTTGGGATCTCTCATCCCATGTGACCTCTGGTCTGGCAGATTCTCCACCTTTACACCCTCTATCATCTGTGAGGTACCTTATCCAAGGGATCCCCTCATCCCCAGGGCCTCTGAATCACCCAGTTGCCCCATCTTCCTAGGTGGCCTTGGCCTCAGAAGCATCGATCCTCCTTGTACCCTTCCCTTGTCCCCAGGCCGGTGCTCAATCTTCCCCGACCTGAGCTTTGTGACCTTCGATGGGAGCCACGCAGCCCTGTTCAAGGAGGCCATCTACACCCTCAGCCAGAGGCCAGATGAGATGATCACCGTGCACGTCCTCGACTGCAAAAGTGCCAACCTGGTGACTGCCCCCTTGCTTCCGACCCTGCTAGGACCTAGGAACCTAACTAGGCTTAGCAGGGAGACTGGGCAGTGAAGCTGGGTCTGGAAGGGTCCAGAGGTGGGGACAGATGTGGAAGCCCTCACAGCAGCAGCTCCCTTTACCTACCTCCATCTTCCCAGAGTAGTCACAGCCTACCTGCGGCAGGCCAAGGGACAGCTTCCCTGAGTGACCATGGGAAAGAATTGGGCAGAGAGCGCCACCTCCTGGGTCGGCTTGGGCCCTGCACAATTCACAGCCTGTACCAGCCTTCTAGGATCCCTGGGACGGCACAAGGCGAATGCCTGGAATACGGGTGTCAGCTGCCTGGCGTCGCTCAGTAGGATGCCCCTGAGAGCCAGGTGGAGGGAGGCAGCTTTTTCCTTCTTTTCCCCATCGGGTTTTCATGAAATCAGGGAGACCAGCGATGTTCCATGGAGTTCTGTGTTCTGTGCCTACATCCCCACGAACATACTCTGTACCTGTTTATTGGGAGGGGAACTCAGGGCAGGACCCTGGGTCTATGAGGAAAGGTTCTCTCTTCAGGGACACCTGAACTGGCCCCCATTCTGTCCTGTGATACTGAATGTGACTCACCTGGCCCATCAAGTCACCACTGACCGCTTCAACAGGAAGGTGAGTGCATCAAAGAGGCGGCCTGCAGGGTAGGACAGCAGTCTCTGAGGGACAGGGTATCGGGGGCGGTGGGGGGTGCTCAAAGCTTAGTCATGGTTAGAGACAGAGGTGGAAAGAGGCTTTTTTAAAAATGCAAAATACGGCATATTGGAAGTTACTTTAATTAGGATGTTTGTGCTCACCCTAACAACGAAGGAGGAGCTGTACCAGGAGGGATGTAAGCAAAGTCCAAGGGATAAGAGACCGTGACCTGAAATAGGTGCTGTAGGAAATATCTCATTTTTCATTAAAAAGAAAAAACTTGTGGCCATATGAGCACATTACAAGAAGGGAGCTGTAGATTTTGGGAACACCTGCATTTAAGCGTTATGAGCTTGACTTAAATCACCTCAGTCAGAGAGGATGGAGTGTGGGGCTCCATCCCCGCAGGGCCTGCCCCTGCCGCTCCCCACAAGCATGCGAGGGGCAGGTCTGTGTCCTCCTCCCATCCTGCAGTCCTGACTTTCCCCCAGTTCCCGGGCCCAGATCTGAAGCTTTCTTTTGGACCGTGTCCTGATTTTCAAACACAGGCTCATCCTACCAGCGCTCTCAGGGATGGCTCAGAACAGTGTACCACAGGATGGGTGCTCACACAGGACTTTCTCTGAGTTTTGTTCCTTAGCCTTTAAATCTTTCATTAAAAGATTAAGAGATTATTTACATATGTAAATGCCTCTTGTTTAATTGACAATTCTATAAGTTTTAACAAAGACCTCTAGTCCGTACCCCACAGTTGTGATAGAGAACAGTTCTGTCATGCCAGCCATGGGTGAGCGTCACTGGATACTCTTTGGTTCCATTCGGATGACACGCTGGAAAAGCATCACTATAGTGAAAGGAGACAGTGGTTGTCAGGAATTCAGAGGAGGCACCAGCAACACTGATAGTAATTCGTGTCTCTCCTCCTTGCTGGCTAGAGGTTTGTCAAGTGTGTTGTTCTTCTCAAAGAATGAATTTATAGGTCTTCTTTTTGTTATTTATCTATACTTGTGATTAATAATAATTGCATTTGTTTTGGGGGATATACATTTTCTTTATTATTTTTATTGCCTCCATTTTATTGATTCCTGCTCTTGTTTATATCATATTATTTCTCCTGCTTGTTTCAGATTTAATTTACTCTTCTCTAGTTTATTAAAGTGGATACCTAGGTCATTGATTCCAGGTCTTTCTTCTTTAGCCAGGATAAGTATATACTGCTACAATCTATCCTCTAAGAAAGTACTGATTTAAATGCAGCTTATGACTGATTTAACAGTTTACATGCTGGGGGTTTTCTGTTTGTTTGCTTTTCATCAGTTCAAGATTCCTTTAAATATCCCTTTTGATTTTTATTTGACCCATGGATTGTGTGTTTTATTTAGCCTCCAAATGCTTGGTGGTTTTCCAAATAACTTTATGTTAGTGATTGCTCATTTAAATCCATTGTGTTCAAATAGTGTGAGTTGTCCAATCTGGATTCTTTTAAATTTAATGAGGCTTGTGCTATGTTCCAGAATATGCTCTTTCTTAGTAAATGCTATTTTATTGTTTTGTTTTGTATTGTATTTTTGGTGGGAGGATTCTTTGAATGTCAGGTCAAGTTGGTAGATAGTATTCAAGCCTCTAAATCTTTGCTTTCTGTTTTCTTGTTCTATCAATTACTGAGGGAGAGAGATGACATTGAAATCCTTTGTTGTAATTGTTTAGTTCTCTTTCAAGTTTCATATTTTTATTCATGTATCTTGAAATTCCATAAAACATTTAGATTTGTTTTGTCTTCTTGATGTTAGCCCTCTTATCCTTATGAAAAGAATTTTTAAAATTCTAGCAATGTCTTTGTTCTTATTTTACTTTAACTTGCCTGCAATAGCTTCTTTAGCTTTTTTCAATTAGTATTAGCATATATATATATATATATATATATATATATATATATAAAATGTATATACATATAATTTATATCTAGTGATATTCATCTTTTTACCTGTAACCTATCTGGTTTTTTATTTAAAGTGAGATTTCTGTTAGGGAGTGAATAGTTAGGCTTTCCTTCCTTTTAAAAAAAATCCAGTCTAATAATCTTTATCTTTTAATTGGTGATGTTTAGACCATTTACATTTAATTAGATCATCAACATGATTAGGTTTATGTATATTATGTTATTTGTTTTTTATTTGTTTCGTCTACTTGCCCTCCCCTTTGCTCTCTCTTTTTGTCTTGAGGATTATTTTTGATGATTCTATTTTATCTCATGATGGATTATTACTGTGCTTTCTAAATGTTTTCTTTTTCAGTGGTTGCTTTAGGGATTATAGTATGTAATTTCAGCATGTCACAGTCTAGCTTCAAGCAGTGTTATACCACATCTCATGTAGCATATGGGCTTTATAACAGTACATTTCCATTTTCTCTCTCTTGCAGTCTTTGTGCTATTGCTATCTTCCTTTTTACAGCATTCATTATAAGCTTCACAGTGAATTTCCCCCTAAACATCCAGTTTTCGCCTCAGGTGATTTTATATGAAAGGTTTGTATTTATCCACATATTTACCATTTCTGGTGCTCTTTATTCCTTTGCAGAGATTTGAATTTCCATTGGATGTCACTTTTAAAAGACTTCTGTTTAAAAGACACTGTTTAAAAGACTTCTTTTTTTTACTATTGTAGCGCAGGTCTATTGGTGATAAATTCTTTCAACTTTTATTTGCATGAAAAAGTCTTGATCTCATTTTAATGTTAAAAATGTTTTCACCAAAAGAAATTTTTTTAAGTGTTTTCACCTGGTGTAGAATTATAAATTAACACTTGTTCAGGACTTTAAAGATTTTTGCTTCCTTGTATTTTTTTAAAAATTGAAGTGATATTGAAATAGCATAAAATCATTTTGACTGTACAATTAAGTAACATTTGGTATCACCTCTATTTAGTTTCAAAATATTTTTCCACTCTACAAGGAAACTTCATGTCCATTAAGCAATTCTTCTCCCTTGACCTCCCCTTTCAACCTCTGTCAACCACAAATCTGCATACTATCTATGAATTTGCATATTCTGAACATTTCATAAGCAGAATCATGCAATATGTTATCTTTTGCGTGTGACTTATTTTGCTTAGCCTCGTGTTTTTGAGATTTTGCTGCACTATAGCATGTATCAACATTTCATTCATTTTCATGACTGAGTAATATTATCTACGCAGTATATTGGTTGTCCATTCTTCCATTAGCGCACATTTGGGCTGTTTCCACATTTTGGCTATTGTAAATAGTGCTGGTATGAAGTTCCACTATCTTTTGCCTTGAATATTTTGGATAAGAGAATTTTTTTCAACATTCTTGCCTTTGTTCCTCCATGTATACTGTCCCCAGCCCCAGCTGCTATTAAAATTTTCATATTTTCACGGGTTGAGGAACTTGGTTATGGTATTCCTGGTAATTCCTTTCTCTTTCTAGAATTCAAATTACCTGTATTTTGGGATACCCGTTGCTCTCCTGCATATCGTTCATATTTTGTTTTTCATTTTTTTTTTGGCATTTTTCTTTCTGTGTTTCACTTTAGTTACTATCCATTGTTCTATCTTCTAGTTAATTGATCCCTTTATCTGCAGTGTCTAAGCATGTATTTTTCACCTCAGACGTTGTATTTTCATCTCTAGAAGTTTAACTTGAGTTCCTTTCATATCTTTGGCATATCTCCTCAGCATAATTATGTTTTCCTTTACTTTCTCGAACATGTAGAATATAGTTGTGATCACTGTGTTTTAGTCCTTATATACTAGTTCTATCATATGTGTCATTTCTTGGTCAGTTCTGACCTATTTTCTTTGCTTTGGTTATGATTTTCATTTTCTTGCTTCTTTATGTAACTGACATTTTTAATGGAATTTTAGACATTGTGAATTTTACTTTGCTGGATAGTCTTTTGTTTTTTAGAATATTCTTGGGCTTCATAGCAGTTACACTACCTAAGAATGGTGTGATCATTTTGAGACTTGCCAGAGTAGCCTTTACCTAAGTGAAATTTTACCACTTATTTTTTGATCTACATATTGATTCCTCACTATTGAAGCATACCTTTCTGTATCCTCTACCCTATATTCTGTATTTTGCTATGTTCCTCTCTCTAGGTGGTGGGAGCTCTAGCTGTTCCCAGCACTGTGTTAGCTGTAAGGATGGTTTCTTTGTTTCTTTCAGGTGTATTTCTGCTAGTCTCAAGTAGTTTTCTCACCTGCACAAATTGATCAATATCCATCTGAAAATTCAGAACAGTGTCATTGGGTAGATAGAAGGTCACTCTGCAAAGCCTCAGTGCAGTGTCCTCTCTCTCTTCAGTATTCTTCCCCATACACTAGTTATTGGGCCCTTATGAACCTCAGATTCAATGAAACCTCTGTCCTCTGCCTGGGTCCTTCCTCCCCTTACTGTGGCCTAGAATCTCTCTAAGCAGTAAACAGTCATAAGGCTCACCTTGCTTGTCACCTTCTTTTCAGGGTTCACTCTCCTGCACCACCTGCTGTTTAACAGCTAAATGTTGCTTCATGTGTTCTGTGAGGTTTTAGCTGTTTAGGCAAGAGGGTAAAGCCAGTTCTTGTTACTCCATCTTGGTCAGAAGAAGTCCAAGGCCTTTGTCCTTTTTTGGACCCAGGTGAGGCTCCATGGGCTTCAGATAAGGATATGCACTCCCAGAAGTGTGTTAGTGGATCATGGAGTCTGAGTCCCTGTTGTACAGTGGGAAGGCTTGGGCTCTACGAAGGCCGAAGGACCTGCCAAATGTCACAAGGTTTCCTGACTCGTAGGCTGGGGCTCCCTCTACTCCAGCACAGTAGCTCATGCACTGAATAATTTGCAAAGTGATCAATCAAACGGTCTATTCTTGAAAGGATAAAGTTAAGTCATAATAAATATTTTATAATCTTAATCTTTTCCTCCCAGTTTTATAGCATAAAATTTATAATCCATGATACATGCAAATAAATTTAACTTTTGTCAGTTAATACCTTTGAATTTAAAATGTTCATGAGAATTAGGGTGTGTTTAATATTTGACAAATGTTGATTGAACTTCCAATATATGTCATTGCAAAGACAGATGTTGGCACAAAGAATCAGACACAGTTTCTATCCTTAAAAGATTCACTGTCTACTGGGGACTTTGCAAATGGACAAATAGATTCTGTCTTAATGGTTAGCACAGAAATGAGAAGATCCTAAGGTATCTGACCTTAAGGCTGAGGACTGAGAGGAAATCTACCAGAAGAAATGACCTGAGTAGAATCAGGAAAGAAGAGAGTGATTACAAGCGTTTAGGGTTTATGTTTAGGCAGACGTCAAGGTGAAGCCTATCTCCTGTGGTTGCATTTCCTGTATTATTGTTTATTGCTCATAAAAATATCTTCAGAGTTGTCCCATGCCACCTTAGAGTGTATCTTGGGTGCGTGTACTGGAAACAGAGCCGTACACATAGGAGGTGCCTACAGATGTTTGTCAGATGATGGATGAATAGATGGATGAAAGAAAGAATGCATGGACAGACTGCTTGATTAATGGACAAGCTGTGCTCACGTGTGCTCACGCAGAACTTCCCTCTCCTCAAGGTGATTGTGGACTCACAGCCCGTGCGGCCACCTGTGAGCAGGTATGGGTTCCAAATTGAGGACACAGGCCACATGTATGTGATCCGGACGCCCTCAAACATCCAGATCCAGTGGCTACACAGCTCAGGACTCATGATCCTGGAAGCCAGCAAAGCCAGCAAGACCCAGGGCCATGGCCTATGCGGTGAGGGGGCCCCATTTGGTGGCAGGAGAATGTTTCCCTGGTTCATTCTTGCCGTAACACATAGGTCCCCCTGGGACAGGAGGTGCTGGGACAGATCACCAGGTCAGAGGTGGAACCAGCAGAGCTGTATACACTTCCGGTCTGCGTGTTCCTGGGCCCTTCACAAAGCATTTGCACACTCTGAGCTCACTTATGCCAGGTCATCCACCAACAGCCCAGAGAGGTGCCCTTAGTATCCCTACAGAACTAAAGAAGAAAGGGGGCTCAGACAGGTTATGTGACTGACTGTAGCATGACCTAGAGAGCATGATTAGCCAGGGGGCAGGGGTACAAAAGGAGCTGGGGGTATTCTGCCCATGAAGACTCAGCCACATGCAAAGGAGGCTGGGAAAAATAACCTGACTCTAGGAGGAAGAAGAAGTAGATGTTAAATGAGTCTTTTGGGGTAACTTTTTATTTTGATATGTCAGTGGGGATACTAGTGACCCTGTCCAGAGAATTGCTGTGATTAGTTCTCCTTGTGACACTGGAAAACCTGGGAGTGCTGGGGACTCTGTGGCTGCTGGGATAATAGTGCTTCTTTCAGGTATCTGTGATGGAGATGTTGCCAATGACCTCACCCTGAAGGACGGCTCTGTGGTGGGTGTGGCTGAGGACCCTGCCCCCTTTCTGGACAGCTGGCAGGTGCCCAGCTCCTTGGCCTCAGTAGGCCAGACTCGTTTCCGCCCAGACAGCTGTGCCACGGCTGACTGCTCGCCCTGTCTTCGCATGGTGTCCAATCGCACCTTCAGCGCCTGCCACCGTTTTGTATGTGCCACCTGGGTCCCTTGAGGGGACACCTCCGGGACTTGGGAGGGCAAAAGCCACCTTCAGAGGCTCATGGCTCCCCCTGGGCAGAGTTGGGAGGAGCTGGGCCCAGATTTGGGGCACTGGGGTAGGCAGCTCTGCCTGCTGCCTGTGCCCAGGTCTCCCCAGAGTCATTCTGTGAGCTGTGGATCCGGGACACCAAGTACGTACAGCAGCCCTGTGTGGCACTGACTGTGTACGTGGCCATGTGCCACAAATTCCACGTGTGCATCGAGTGGCGCCGCTCTGACTATTGCCGTGAGTTGGGGACCGGGGGGGGGTCCCTCCTCCAATGGCACCATGATTCCCGGTCTCTGATAGGGTGTACAAAGGCTCCAGATCCGTGTTTAGTCTATGCTTTCCCAAGTTCAGCCACTCACTCATTCATTGATTTATATTAATAAGTTTATCGTTTATTTTTAGTTGTTATAGAAATATTTGATGTGGTGGCTATTTAATAATTTGCATTAAAAATTGATAAATATAAGCACTAATTTTGTCTTATTGTATGTGAGTTCCTAGCCTATAAAATAAGGACAGTAATGACCCCTCCCTCCTGGAGCTGTCTTGATGACAATAATGTCACAAAGTTACACTCAGTAAATATCAGTTTCCTTATCTTAACTTTGCTCATTTTTCCCCTTTTTCGGCTTCTTCTACTTCCTTGAGGATGGAAATAAGATCCACCTCCTTCTCGTCCCTGCTGGGGAGTGAGATAAGCAGGGGAGGTCTGCGCTAAAGCAGTCAGATTTCTAAACATGAACACATCCGGAAAGACTGGTGACTGCTTATGGGAAGCCCACACCCCAAACATGCAACCAAAACCCAGGGAAAACAACACAGACCAATCACTGAGTTTTTCCACTGTGGAATCTAACACAGGGAGGATGGAATCAATTGGGGGGCAGCACAAACATTTAAAAATGCAATGGAATATAAAATACTAGTACATATGGTATATAGGAGGATTAAGCATAAGTTCATGAAAAATATTTTTTTGGTTTCACTGTGTCAGCAATTTTTAATCTCAGCTACCCTTTGAGTCACACAGGGACAGCAAAAGTGCTAATGCTTGGTCCCAGTCAGTTTCAGATGGCCCGTGGGGATCAGGGTCTTGTGGAAGTTTTTACAAGTTCCCAAGTGATTCTTTTACAGTCAGGTTTGAGGTCAGTCCCCTGTTATGCAAGCTGTGTGCATTAGGCACCATGTCACATCTGCTCCTCGTAGTCAAGAGAGTTTGACAGTGATCTAAAGCTAGAGACTGGCAAATATTTTCTTAAAAGGACCAAATGATGGATATTTGGGACTTTGTGGGCTGCATCGTCTCTGTCACAAAGACTTCACTCTACCCATGTAAGACAGAAACAGTCACAGTGTGCAAAAGAATGAACATGGCTGTGTTCCAATAAAACTTTATTTGCAGAGACACAACAGTTGGAATTTGGGCTGTGGGCTGTACTTCACTGATCCCGATAGGCAGCAAGGAGAGGGACACGAAGCCCCCTGGCTGATGTGTTCTCTGCTGAGGGCAGCCTGAGACTGAGAGCCCTGTCTCCCCTTTCTGCTCCCATGGTGCAGAAGGGTGGGGGGAAGCCCTGCTGGGGTCTGAACTGGGCCCCTGCCTTCTGTCCCTGCAGCCTTCCTGTGCTCCAGTGAGTCCACGTACCAGGCGTGTGTGGCAGCCTGCGAGCCCCCTGACACATGCCAGGATGGGTTGCTGGGGCCTTTGGACCCAGAGCAGTGCCAGGTGCTGGGCGAAGGCTGCGTCTGTGCTGAGGGTACCATCCTGCACCGACGTCACTCTGCACTCTGCATCCCTGAGGACAAGTGCGGTAGGCACTCCCTCCCCAGGGCTCCCCCAGCGTGGGTCTCACCGAGGGTCCCCTGTAGCCTGCGGCCCACAGCTGGGACCCCTCAGGGTCCTTCTGAGCCCATGCTGGGGTGGGTGGTCAATGTCCCACGGAGTGTCTACCCTGGGACAGTTGGATTCTGCCTCCACCCTCAGTCCCCTGAGCCCCAAATATACCCACTGCAGCCTGCACCGACAGCACGGGGGTGCCGAGGGCCCTGGGTGAGACCTGGAACAGCTCTCTCAGTGGCTGCTGCCAGCAGCAGTGCCAAGCACAAGACACCATTGTCCCAGTGGACATGGACTGCCCAGGGCCCCGGCCTGAGAGTTGTCCACGCTTTGGGGAGGTGATCCTGCTCCTGCCCACCGAGGACCCCTGCTGCCTGGGGACTGTCTGCAGTGAGTCCTACCGTCATTTCCCTGGCCCTCAACCCTGAAACAACTTAAAGGCATACACCCAGAGTTGGGCATGGTGGTGCACATTTGTAATCCCAGTACTCTAGGAGGACTGCAAGTTCAAGCCCAAGCTGGGTGACTTAGCTATGTGGTAAAACCCTGTTGTGAGAGAAGAGAGGAAAGAGAAAGAAAGAAGAAAGAGAGAAAGAAAGAAAGAAAGAAGAGAGAGAAGAAAGAAAGAAAAAAGAAAGAAAGAAAGAGAAAGAGAGAAAGAAAGAGAGAAAGAAAGAATTTGGCAAAACCTTGTGAGAGAAGAGAGGAAAGAAAGAAAGAAAAAGAAACAAAGAATTTGGCAAAACCTTGTTGTGAGAGAAGAGAGGAAAGAAAGAAAGAAAAGAAAAGAAAGAGAAAGAAAGAAAGAAGAAAAGAAAGAGAAAGAGAGAAGGAAGGAAGGAAGGAAGAAAGAAAGAAAGAAAGAAAGAGAGAGAAAGAAAGAAAGAAAGAAAGAGAAAGAAAGAGAGAGAGAGAGAAAGAAAAAAAAGAAAAAAAGCAAGAGAGAAAACACACACACACACACACACACACACACACACACACACACACACAGAGCTCCAACCTTGCGCACCTTGATGGTTAGGACAAGGTCTGGGAAAACTAAAGCATGTTATGAGGAGTGAGCAAGGGAGGTAGAGAACTGTGTTTGGGAGCATAGGAGCCAAGACAGAGAGGTCTAAAGGCA